>JAEAOA010002362.1:27500-48284 GCA_016746295.1 Potamilus streckersoni | reverse complement strand
CATATTTATGAACACCATCAACATATTTCAAGTCTATGTAATGCTTTATATATAACTCTAGGTTTTAAAGTAATATATGTCGGTCTCTATGTCTTTATTTTATTGGTCCCTCCCTAGAGTCGTAGTGCTAGCTACGCGTATTTAGGACAACTAGGTCAGCTCCTTGCTACACTGTTACCAAGTGTTCAGTACCGTGATGCTACCTGGGACCATTTCTCTTGACGCTATACAGGCCCAGGGTGTGCTAATACAAAATTCCCCTTGTCGCTATAAATCCTCGGCAGTTCCATTTGTCGCCAAATATCTTGTCGCTAAAGTTACCCACGCTGGTTTTTAATGAATACTCCCATTGTCGCTATATCGCCCCCATTCACTACTAAAGATGTTAAGTTGGTTCCTGACTTGAAGAGTTCATTTAATGCCCTAAGACACGATACTAAGGAATAATGGATTTTTTGGACCAAATGTTAGAATCCCAAAGAACATAATATATTTTAATAAAAAGGCCTTTTAGTAGAAAGTGTTTACTTCTTTGCGAATAATAAATGTTTGTATTATAAATAATAAATCGAAAGTCTGTCGTTAAGCATGGTTATATATATATATATATATATATATATATATATATATATATATATATATATATATATATATATATATATATATATATATATATATATATATCGAACCGATAACAATCACCTGCCTGATTCACATTACAAACATGACAGCATGTTTATGGTAAAACATAAATATTTTAAATGATCAGGTTTGGATCTCATAATAGTTTTATCACAGCTCATACAGTATTCTTTCGGTTCGTTTGTATTTGTTTGAATACTAATAAAAATCAAAATAAAATTTATTCAAGCTTATATAAATTATTTACTCTTTACATGATTGGATAGGTATGATAAACATCGAATGGAACTACATATACATAATGAAAGTGAAAAGTAGCAAAATACCATTGGCAAAATGTAATACTTACATTTAATTACCTACATATGGTATCATATTTCAATAAATGAATTAGAGCAATCAGATGAATTAATTAAACTATCAGTATTTAAGAGTCTCTACCTCTTCAAACTTCGGCTTTCAAGTAATGTTACACAGTTTTAAATAAATATAATCGAAAGCAATAACATATTGAACATTATGACGAAATCTTTGGTTCATGTTTAGATTATTTGATTAATTGTCACAGTACGTACATTGATGTTTCATTTATTTTGTCCAGGTTTTAGTCCGTCAGTCCTTGATGCGTCGTAAGTTGTTTGACCGTCCGTATATGTTATGAATTTTATATTTATATCAATGTTGCGTTTAAATCGTTTGTACAAGTTTGTTGATCTGTCATTTGTTCATGTTAATCTTTTGATTGAAATTGTTGGTGACTGACTGCAAGTCGGAATTCTCCACTTCAGACACTAGAGCATTCTTCAGGCTTCTGAATTGTCCAATTACTAATTAATGTGTCAATTCTACAAATTCCGTAAGTATTTTCTTCTAGTCAATTCTCTGTTTAAGAATGTGGTTATTTTTCCGCATGCGGTCAATCTGGCCGTTTTTAAACGGTTTGTTGACTTTTAGTTTGATATTAGTCTTTAGTCTGTCCTGAAAGTATCTAAGAAACGTTCCGAACTACAACACAAAGATTTTCCGAATTTCCAAAGCTTCACATTTATCATCAAAGCAAACACTGGCATGTGCGTCAACTAGTCCGTCTTCCACCAAAATTTATTTCAAGATAGTGTTGCGGTCAATCACAATAACTTCGTCGTCTGTTAGAAAATGCTTAACATTCTCTTGTAAATGGCGTGTGCACAAAACGTGTGTTGCATCGGGTAGAACGGCCGTAATGCTTTTAACTACAACATTCTCATCGTCACTTCTAATTACAAGACTCTTAAGATTTGATTCCATTAGTTTTCCTTTCAAATGATGAAACAAATGACTGTAAATTTCAATATCACTACTATCATAAATGAAGAGCGGTCCAAGAAATATTGGTGGTTCACCTGTTCTGACTCGCTTTACCTTAAGTTGTTTGTAACATGTAACCATCTCATGCATTTTGCAAAGCATTAAAGTTTTGTCAATGCCAAGTACAGTCTGTCCGGAGCAACAAAGATTCTTAATGACTGTTATTTATTCGTCTGTGTACAAAATTACACGTGACAGTTTACCGATGGTTCTGATAACTGATCGTACAAACGAGTTATATTCAGTTACCAAATTTTCGAGATTCTGATTTGGTCTGCAATATTGTTGGAGTGTCCTGAAGCTTTTGTGTCCTTTGATCCTTTGATTATTTTGTCATAAATTTTGTTGAAGTTCTTTCAGTTGAGACATTTCATCATATTTGGAAGATAGTTTATTGAATATCTGATGCGGCTTTATTTTTCAATCATTTCTGCGATTTCATCGAAAACATAGTGAGGCATCTGCAAATATCCTGTAGCTTGACACGAGTTTCCATGCTGCGTAAAACCAGGGAATACCCCAAGGTATTCAACCAGTGACAAATTACTAGATAGACCCCCTCACCTAGCAATGTGACCCTCTTTTGTATATACTGTTGTTGGTTTTTTTTCTGTTTTGTTTTTTTAAACGAGTATAGTACCTGTGAATCACGAAAATTTGATTTTGGAAGGTTGTGGATACAAAGGTCTATATTCAAGTTTCCGCTGAAATTGTCTTTTAAAAGAATACTATAAATTTATAAAAAGCATGGCCACCTTCCAGTTGATAGAGAGCAAATATGAGGATTTAGGGTATGCACCAGCGAACGTATCCCATACACCAAGTCGTCCGGAAAAGAACTTTTGCTATTGAAAAGATTTGGACTTTTTAGTCTACATTAGAAAGAATTTACATTCATGCGCATAAAATAAATTAGCTTGACATAAAACTTGCTCAGTACTGGATAAGGGATAATTATCAACATCTCGCATATATAAGGACGTACGGAGATGACAGCGGTTTTTGTATCTGATGACTTCATTCAACGCAAAGTCCCCGATTAATAAAACTGATTGATTCTCAAATGTTAGGTTATTACAATTGTCCTATTGTAAACTCACAACTAATCATTTAAGAGTAGCTAACATACGAGGAGTTATGAATGCGGTAATTAGCATACAGTTATTTGAGATACAGAGTTGTGACCGTGTCTGAATATTAAATTGAAATAAGAATCTCTTCAAGAATTCAAATTTATATTTAAAAACATTCACGATAATGGAAGCATATACAATATCTAGCTTTAAAGGAAATCGAGAAAATAAAGACTTTTGGAGCACATTTTTGCACACGAAACCAAAATTACATTTGTATTGCAGTTTCGAAAATTATATACTGATGTAAAAGAAGATTTAAAAAAACTTTCATATTACTTCATTTAATAAAAAGTAGCCAGAAAATGAATTTGTTGGTACATTGGCGGTTGAAATTTGGATTTCGGATAAGATTCGTTCAGATTCGGGCTGAGGAGACTTGCTTTCTTACTAAATATTATAAAATGAAGGAAATCTTTTGTTAGGCTAGCAGATATTGTAATTTTATCCATATGGTTTAGCTTGTGTGAATAAATAAGTATAACTAATCATTTACAAACAAGTCTCTGTAACGTCTTAAATTTCACAAGCTTTTATACCTTTTCGCCAATATTGTGTAACTTTTTTAAAATTTCGCAACATTTTGGTTATTTGCGCACATTTTCGTAATTTTTGTCGCACTCTAATCATACCATTTATCTATCTATTGATAAAACATAGAGTTGCATTACATTTGTAAGGCTTTTCCAGCATCATACACAAGAGAGTACCTCCATTCCGGAAACACCATACCTTATCATACCAGAACGATCAACCATTAATCATGTACGACCGTTTGACGAGTGTTATAACGAGGGAGAAAAAAAAGCAAATATTTTGGCTCAAAATTACTCTATTCATATTTTATTTTGCTCTGTACTAGTATTCAAATAATAACAGATCACAATCCCTACGTTTACAACAAAATATATACATATATCATGTAATTATAAATGTATTTCGGTGTGTATTTCGGTGTATTTCGATTTTGCAGTGTATTTCGGTGTTTATAGTCACAGCTTGATGTCAGTAAATGGCATATAAAAGACTAAAATGGACGGATACGATTTCATTCATTAGCCTGTAGGTCTCACTGGACTGTTTTTTTTTTTCTTTTTGCCAAATTTTCATTCGACGATGATCTATTGCAGAAAAAGGATAATAATATTGCATTAAAGATACCAATAAAACTAATTAATGATTTTTGTTGAAAGGATACTTGTAAGATTCTGACTGAGGTACAGCAACGTTGTCGTAGCCACAACTTTCGTTGTAGGGCTAGATCATCTCTGACTAGTAGATTTATTTCAGCTAGTATAGCAGCATGATCTGGAATATTTTTTAAAAAAATTTCAGTTAACTTTCCAACTTTCCTTTACCATCTATAGACATTTTTATACTTTTCTGAGCAGTTGCTACGTACTGCTCTTTAATAAGACCGACCATTTTCATTTCATTTTTTAAGTTCTTCCGATGGTGGTAAAATTTTAGAAGAAATACCTCTGTAACTGGTTTTACAATTTTTATATGATTTTACTGCGGAAACTATTTGCCCACGACGTGTTTCCTGAACCTATTTCTTCAATTATGGATGAGATTGAGCAAGTTTTCTATTTAATCTTCTATGTTTTCTGAACTTTGCTCGCTTGTCCACTTTATATCAAAGTTTGATAAAATTGCCGCAACATCGAAAACTCCTGGCCGGATCATGTACAAGTTTATCAAAGAAAAAGAAATTTATCTGTTGTTGCCTTATGATATAGATACAAAAAATATATTTTGCTTCGTCGCCTCGTTGTTCGTATGAAATAGGTATAACGTCAACGTTGTCCAGTCTTGAAAATAATATTAAACAGCCAGAATTTCACCGAATAATATGTCAACGTTATAAAACTCTTGAGCAAGATCTTATGTTATTCTTCATTATATAACGGAATATCATTTAAAACAACTAACTTATGTTCATCTGAATCAGGCTGATTAGTTGGGACAAGATGTTTTGGTTGCCTGATAGACAATCTTCACCAGCCTCAAGCTCATCACGAAGTTTGTAATTACATTCGTTAAGTACCTCGTACTTAATCTTCCTGTGGATTAGTTGTGTACATGTAAACTCGCCTATAATTAAAAAATATTGCCCAGAATTAATTTCAGCAGCAAATATGTACTCCCTGGCCCAGTTCTTCCAACAATAAGATAATGAAAATCTGAAAGTTCGTTCCTGTGATTATTTTGCGCCAGCCGTTCTCTGTTAAAAATTAATATCGACTTATAATTAATTTAGTTGTCAGACAATAACTAAATAATGACCTATAGTACAAAATTTGGAACACTATTGGGATATTCATCGGCTGTATGTACAGTAACAAATTGCAACGTTGATTAATGAGGCTACCTATAAAAACCGCGATATAATGACAGGGAATTTGTGCATGTCAAATCAACGTTTGGATACAATTCGACAAAACAGGTTGTTAATGCACAAGCTGTAAGTTATGCAAAACTGAAATATGTTGACTATTATTAACTGTCAATGACAGGAGAAACTTTAAGCAGGAAACACTTAATAAATTTGGAGACTGAGTAAACACCAGTAATCTTAAATCACAGAAACAAGCGTGACAAAAGCAATGAAATGGTTACACGTATTTAATATCATGTCGAGTAAAACATTGTGTTGGAAACTGTATAGTCACCAACAAATGTTGAAAACACAAAAGTTGTAAGTTATGCACAACTAAACTGTTGAATACAAGCTTAGTAATGCTGGATGCACAATGTCAGTTAACCTTATAAAGAGCAATAACTCAAACATAGCTGGATTACCTACAACCTCGCCACTAGTTAATGCGACTGATGTTATTAGTTATGTTCAGTTAAAAGAAACTACCCCATATTTACACGATCCGGTGGACCAATGTCAGGTAACATAAACATGAGAATCAACAAATTATGACATTTTCCAGTTAACAGTAATGATCTGACAAATAAAGCGTATTTTGATAGTCCGTCTAGTGGTATAAAACTAACCAAACACAATATTCCAACACTTTAAAGCAACTGACATTCGAGTTGCTTTTGAGGAAAGCGCATCAGCATACTATATTTATAATTATCCTCCTCACGCTTTTTGTGATAGACAGGAATGAACGATATACAGAGAAGTTGAAAACTATTGGATTTAAATTAAAAGTTCCGCTACAGTTGCTCTCTGGCAATTTCATTTGCACAGACGATTCGAACTCTACTGTTGGTCGAATTTGTTATTGGTAATTGGAAGGATCAAACCATCATATCCATAGGGCAACTTTGTATAATAAAGAAAATACGTATATCATTATCTGAGGGACAGAACATTTGATACTTCCGACCCAAAAGACTAAACATGTACTTACTTATATTTTGAAACATTTTGATTTTATAAGGAAACACCGTCATCCTGATGATTGACTAGCAGAACAAAAAAAAGCTGAAATCCTTTTAAAAAATTGCTTGAACTTGATTTAAATATATAAATTTGATAATGTGTTAGGCTTACTAAAAGCTTTAGTAGCCCACTTAGAAAAAGAAATGAACGATAACGGTGATCGTCTAGACAAACAAACTTAATCTAAAATTGTACGAATCAGAAGAACACGATTTTATATAATAGTTTATTAAAACGAGAAATTTTTATGCATCTTGCCATGACCTACGACGACAGAGAAACCCTAATTAAAATCATTACTATGACAGTGGATACAGAGTTAATTATTACGTGTAATCAAACGGAATTTTGCCAATGATAAAAACAAAACTTTAAATTGATATGATTATTTTTGACATATCTCTAAAGATAGTCAAACATTTTGATGATGAAATTAGTAATCTTAGTGACGATGAGCGATAAAAGTTTGAAAAAAGTAAGACAAAGTTGGAAGCAAAAATTGAATCTTATTACGACATAAGTGAAGATAATGTTCCATTTTCATCTTTCCAGCGCTCAAGACAATTATCATTACGAAATTACGATGATGAAATAGAGAAAATGCTCACAAAAGTATTTAAAAATAATGTTAAAAGCAGCTCTTGATAATGGTCTTGTCACAATTGAGCTAGACAAGCTTAAACAATCCATGCTATTAAAGTTTGTAGTGGAATGTGCAATAATCAGACAACATCCTGTTCTCATAAATTTCACATTAGATCAAACAAG
Organism: Potamilus streckersoni; assembly: GCA_016746295.1. Lineage (NCBI taxonomy): Eukaryota > Metazoa > Mollusca > Bivalvia > Unionida > Unionidae > Potamilus > Potamilus streckersoni. The sequence continues at coordinate 40,988 of JAEAOA010002362.1, read as the reverse complement.
TCTGATTTAGGGTTTACTGACGAAACAGTTAAAGAGATTACAGTAATTTGGTTCATAAAACATTTGTATGAAGGTGAATTAAAGACATTTTTTCATTCGTAAACTTGGAAAAAAATGAGGTTCAAACAGATAATAAAATGATACTTCGTCAGATATTTATGACAAGTACGGACACTTGTTAGCTGACAATACATTTCGTGAGTTTCTTGATCCAATCGTTGCTACTAAAACTTTTTAAGAAAAACCACTGTATAATGAAGAAACCGATCATTGATTTCAATAGTATTTCAGAAGAAATTCCACAAGATATTTAAGCACTAATGCTATATTATACATTATATGATAAAAAGAACTTTGGTACACGTGTAAAACTATGTTATAAGTATTGCAGAAGAATAATTTTAATAATATTATATGTACCACTGCTAATGACAAGTTCTGGCATAATCTCAAGTGGAGCATCACTCAATCTGTTTTGTTAATATTATCTGGTGTTTGTTTCTTTCATTCAACACCATGCAAAAAAATTGAACTCCAAATTGTGATAAAAAAATTGCTTGTAAAAAAACAATTATAAACATTACTTGATCAGATACAATCGTACTTGCGACTTGTAAAATATGTTATGAACAATTTAAAAAGTGAGTTCCGTATTACTGTCGGGATATTAACAGATATCCTGCTAATGACAATCAGCACGTATGAAAAAAGATTATCATTAAATATGGTTATAGTAGTACTAGATGTTTAGAAATATGATCATCAAATAAAACATCAACCAAGTTGTCTATGAATTACATTGGATCCATTGTCCAACCCACTGTTCACTCATCTGTTCATTTTAAACTTCCATTCACACTAAATTTTGCATCACACATTTCACATTGAAATGGTTTTTCCCCAGTATGCGTTCTCATGTGTAGTTTTAACTTTCCACTCTGACTAAAACATTTATTACATATTTCACACTTATATGGTTTTTCTCCAGTGTGCTTCCTCATGTGAACTTTCAAATGTCCATTCATATAGAACATTTTATCACATACTTCGCACTTGAATGGTTTTTCTCCAGTATGAAACCTCATGTGCTCTTTCAAATCTCTGCTCCGACTACACATTTTATCACAAAGATTACACTTGTATGGTTTTTCTCCAGTGTGTATTTTCATGTGCAATTTTAAGTCTCCACTCTCATTAAACGTTTTATCACATATTTCACACTTACATGGCTTTTCCATTGTATGCATTCTCAAATGCAGTTTTAAACTTACACTTCCATTACATTTTTTTTGTTGACGAGTCTTAATTCGAATACATTCAAAAATACTCAAATGTACTTAAAAACACTCAAATATAGCGATAAAATGCATTTGCCTAGACCTGGTTGTAATCGTTATTTGACGAATGAGATCACGTCAAATCTTCACTTGACCTGCTATTCACATTAAGAACAAAGAACACGTGACATGTAGACATGCTTGAATATAAACACCGAAATACACTGAAAAACCGAAATACACTTATAATTACATGACCTTGATGAATATATCAGTGTACTAACAGGAATTATGATTTGCTTTTGTTTGAATAGTATTACAGAGCAAAATAAAATGATTGGAGCGATTCTGATACGGAATATTTGCTTTTTTCCTTGTTATGGCTAACTCCATGTAATCGCGTCACTAGGACGTACTTATTCAACAGAAAAGATCCACTGAGAATAGCCCATTTCATACCGTATTTAACCGAGTTGCTCCGTAATTATCCGAAATGAGAATAGTATTAATACATACACAGACTTAAAGTGAATAGTATCAAATGTTCTATCCGACATTAGATTATATATGTACATTAACTTTAATATACAATTTTTGAAAAATATAAAGGATTTTATTAAATTGTTGTTTACATGTTTTCCCATTATTTTGCAATACTGCAACTTACTTAAATGCTCCTTTTTGTTAATATGAAAGTTATTTGCAAAGGTAGTAGTGAATGGGGGTGATATAGCGACAATGGGAGTTATCATAAAAAACCAGCGTGGATAACTTTAGCGACAAGATTTTTGGCGACAAATGGAACTGCCGAGGCTTTATAGCGACAAGGAGAATTTTGTATTAGCACACCCTGGGCCTGTATAGCGTCAAGAGAAATGGTCCCAGGTAGCATGACGTCACGGTACTGAACACTTGTTAAGAGTGTAGCAAGGAGCTGACTTAGTTGTCCTAAATACGCGCAGCTAGCACTACGACTCTAGGGAGGGACCTATAAAATAGAGACATAGAGACCGACATATATTACTATAAGACCTAGAGTTATATATAAAGCATTAATTAGAATTGAAATATGTTGATGGTGTTCATAAATTTGCATATTTATAATGATGCTATAAATAGTTTTAATCAAGGAAAAGACTAGTACCAAAATGGATGTGACTAAAAGTAACGCTAAAATGACGAAATTGTCCCAGAACTTAACCGAGACTAAACATGTCCCTGAACATTAATTTACATTGGTTTAGACTAAAAATAATACTAAAATTACGACATCGTCCAATACTATAGTGGAAATTAAGAAAATCTGGAACATTAATATTCAAGTGACTGTGACTAAAAGTAACGTTAACATGCGAAATTGTTCCAGAATATGACGGAGACTGAACTTATCGCAGTAGATTAAGTTATATCAGGATTCCTGCAGGTCATGGAATCCTGGGAAAAAAAATTGGAATTTAAAACATGAATTTCAAGGGCCTTGAAAAGTTATGGAATTTGTCAAAACCTTGAAAAGTTTTGGAAAAGTCATGGAATTTGTGACAATGGAGTTAAAGATATTGATTACTTTAAATTTTATAGAGCACCGAGAACCGATTAAATAAAATGATAAAATTACAATCGATAAATGGTTTCAATTCATATAATAAGAGGAAGTTCTCCTAATGGAAGTATCACATGATTTCAGGTGTAGTTCATTAAATAAAAGAAAGCAACTGGAAAGTAATGTATTTTGTTAATATTGTAAATAGGAACACATACAAAGACTACTAAGAATTGTTTCCTTTTTCCTTTTCAATACAACTTACATTGATCATTGGATTATGACATGAATTACTACATAAAGTCAAAGTGTGCTAGCCCATGTAAATTTAAAAAGTATATATAAAGTATATTTGTTGTTAACTTATTTCTTATTTTAAATTGAAAGATGTTATTCTTTATGTTCATTTACTTGACAATGCAAGATAGCGCGGTCCTTGATTTTTATGAAATGGCCCTGGAAAAGATTTGGAAAAGTCATGGAATTTGTTTTTGTTAAGTCTGCAGGAACCCTGTTATATTTGCTTAGTCTAAAAGTAGAACTAAGATTACCAAAATCTCCCAAACCATAGTAGAGACTGAGGAAAACTCTAGAAGATTGTATTCAGAGTGCCTTGACTTAAAATATTCCACTAAATTTCAGAAAAAATAGCGGACTTGAATGGAAACTAGTAACTAGTCAGATGTATTGGTTGTTAGAAATAGTTAAAGACGAAGTGTAGCACTAAATTTTGAAATTGCACCTGGCTTTAGCGGAGACTGAAAATAATCCATAGATAATTTTTTTAAATGTTACCAAGACCTAAAGTAGTACTGAAATTATCTAAACTCATACCGACCTTCGTGGAAACTGAAAAATTGTAAATAAAAATTAAACTAAGCGATAATATTACATCTATGGTAATTAGCATTATGGGACCCTACTTTTTTTAAATAGAGCGTCAAATTTTATAGCGTTAATATTAGCATTAACTGACCCTACTTTGTACTATAGAGTCAAGATTTATAGCGTTAAATGGAACACCCTGGGACACTAACGGGAAGTTTGTATGAGAACAATAGGAATGGACCAGATAAGGTAACGTCTCATTAATGGACACATGCAACCGAAAATAATGTTTTTGTGAGTTAAACACAAATTATACAACAACTAAAAAAAGCTTTTCAGGCAAGAAAGAATAAGTCTTTTCGAGACAGTGGACTGACCCTCTAAAAGGTTTTTATCGCGAATGCATGCTATCCTCACCACCGAAACGAGTAGCATAAAACACAACATATACTATCGCATCAACGAAATGAGCAGCACAAAACACACCCTATACCATCTCATCAACGAAACGAGCAGCATAAAACCCAAAATAGACCATCTCATCAACGAAAGAGAAGCACAAAACATATCCTATACCATCTCATCAACGAAAGAAGAAGCACAAAACACACCCTATACCATCTCATCAACGAAAGAGAAGAACAGAACACATCCTATACTATCTCATCAACGAAATAGAAGCATAAAACCCAAAATATACCATCTCATCAACGAAAGAGAAGAACAAAACACACCTAATACCATCTCATCAACGAAAGAAGAAGCACAAAATACACCCTATACCATCTCATCAACGAAAGAGAAGCACAAAACACACCCTATACCATCTTATCAACGAAAGAGAAGAATAAAACACACCCTATACCATCTCATCAACGAAAGAGAATCACAAAACACACCCTATACCATCTCATCAACGAAAGAAGAAGGACAAAACCCAATATATACCATCTCATTAACGAAAGAAGCACAAAACACACCCTATGCCATCTCATCAACGAAAGAAGCATAATACCCAAAATATACCATCTCATCAACGAAAGAGAAGAACAAAACACACCCAATACCATCTCATCAACGAAAGAAGAAGCACAAAATCAAATATACCATCTCATCAACGAACGAAGAAGCACAAAATACACCCTATACCATCTCATCAACGAAAGAGAAACACAAAACACACCCTATACCATCTTATCAACGAAAGAGAAGAATAAAACACACCCTATACCATCTCCTCAACGAAAGAAGAAGCACAAAACCCAAAATATACCATCTCATTAACGAAAGAAGCACAAAACACACCCTATGCCATCTCATCAACGAAAGAAGAAGCATAATACCCAAAATATACCATCTCATCAACGAAAGAGAAGAACAAAACAGACCATATACCATCTCATCAACGAAAGAAGAAGCACAAAACCCAAAATATACCATCTCATCAACGAAAGAGAAGCACAAAATACACCCTATACCATCTCATCAACGAAAGAGAAGCACAAAACACACCCAATACCATCTCATCAACGAAAGAGAAGCACAAAATACACCCTATACCATCTCATCAACGAAAGAGAAGCACAAAACACACCCTATACCATCTCATCAACGAAAGAAGAAGCACAAAACCCAAAATACACCATCTCATTAACGAAAGAAGAAGCACAAAACACACCCTATACCATGTCATCAACGAAAGAAGAAGCACAAAACCCAAAATATACCATCTCATCAACGAAAGAGACGCACAAAATACACCCTATACCATCCCATCAACGAAAGAGAAGAACAAAACAGACCATATACCATCTCATCAACGAAAGAAGAAGCACAAAACCCAAAATATACCATCTCATCAACGAAAGAGAAGAACAAAACACACCATATACCATCTCATCAACGAAAGAAGAAGCACAAAACCCAAAATATACCATCTCGTCAACGAAAGAAAAAGCACAAAACATATCCTATACCATCTCATCAACGAAAGAAGAAGCACAAAACACACCCTATACCATGTCATCAACGAAAGAGAAGAACAAAACACATCCTATACTATCTCATCAACGAAATAGAAGCACAAAACCCCAAATATACCATCTCATCAACGGAAGAGAAGAACAAAACACACCCTATACCATCTCATCAACGAAAGAAGAAGCACAAAACCCAAAATATACCATCTCATCAACGAAAGAAGAAGCACAAAATACACCCTATTCCATCTCATCTACGAAATGGAAGCACAAAACACACCCAATACGATCTCATCAACGAAAGAGAAGCACAAAATACACCCTATACCATCTCATCAACGAAAGAGAAGCACCAAACACACCCAATACCAGCTCATCAACGAAATGGAAGCACAAAATACACCCAATACCATCTCGTCAACGAAAACAAGAAGCACAAAACCCAGAATAGACCATCTCATCAACGAAAAAGAAGCAAAAAAACACACCCTATACTATCTCATCAACGAAAGAAGAAGCACCAAACCCAGAATATGCCATCTCATCAACGAAAGAGAAGCATAAAACACTCCCTATACTATTCACACCAACGAAACGAGAAGCATAAAAACAAAAAATTTTATCCACACCAACGAAACGAGAAGCATAAAGCACAAAAATATACAATCTACACCCACGAAACGAGAAGCATAAACACAAAAATTGATATCCTCATCAACGAAACGAGAAGCGTAAAACAAAAATATACTATTCACGCCAACGAAACGAGAAGCATAAAAAATGCTATCCACACCAACGAAAGAGCAAGCACAAAACACACAAATATAATATCCACATCAACGGATGAGAAGAAAAAACACAATTATACTATCTACACCAACATATGAGAAGAAAAAATACATATATACCCTTTACACCAATGAAACGAGCTAGCATAAACCACACCAATATATTATCACACCAACTAAACGAAGAATCATAAATCGCACAATATACTATTTCATCAATGAATGAGCTTCCATAAAACACACTTATATACAATTCACACCAATGCACGCACGTGCAAGCACATACTCAAACGTACGAGCGCACACAAACACGAGATTACTTGTTATAGCTGTCGGGCAAAAAGAATATAAAATCGTTTTACCATGCCAAAACCGTTATCATTGGTGATACAACAGATTCCTTGGAAGGAGATCCATGACCATATTCAAACAGTGGAGGATTACCATTGTCTTTTACGGGAACTGTGTCCATTGAATTGGGGACGAGTATCGTGTGTGTCTTAGTGACTTGCTTTCTGGGATTTCGTTTTCCGTCCGATGATTTGTGGACACTTTACGAACAGTACGTACCACTCCAAAAAACAAAATATGAAAGTGATGCCTTTAAATGCTCACAAGAAACTCATTCTCCTGAAAGCTTTGCGCTTTCATCTGGATACTTCTAAACCTTTACGGGAAAACAAGATTCGTCAACTTTTAAGTACCGAAGAGGTGTATGAGGAAGTGTATGTAGCTTGTGACTTACAACCTCACTAGACAGATGTACGTGACTGGAAAAGTGTGGGTTTTGAGGCTTGGACTAAAGAAGTGTCTAACTGTGCCCGAGATTTGTAATCCTGAAACATTAAAACGTTCCCTGAAAAAAAGTCACTTTTCATTCTGTGTTAGTGACAATACCAGAGAAAGAAGTACAGTCTGTCACGGAGGAAAACCATTCTCTTCAGGACAGGACGGTCCTTGACCTTTCCGAAAGACCATTACAGGAAAACCTTTGTGTGACAGTACCAAACCATGTACAAACGTTTAGAACATTACGCACTGTCCCTAGGACACTACATTTGAATGACAAAAAATGTTGTAAAGTAGAAACTTGTTTATATTCCACGATAGTTGTGTTGATGTGTCTTTTATTCATGTACTTAACCATTTGGCTATTATGTATTTATGTCTTTCGTGTTATTTCATTTTAAAGTTTGCAATAAACGTGTCCTGAAAAAATATAAAAACTCTTGTCTTGTTTGTCATCGTGTTACACGAAAGGTGACATTCCTGACACTACTATGGCTACCTCTACTGTCTCTGCTCCCTCTTCTTCCACTTTCAAAGTCATTGACGAACATTTAGACCGTGCTAGTTTGGAAGCCTTGTATCTTCGACATCCCTTTAACATGCTCATTGCTGGACCTAGCGGTTCAGGCAAAACCGAATTTGTCAAACGTTTGATCGAACATAAACATCATTTGATCGATCGTTCGCCTCAACGTATTGTGTGGTGTTACAAAGAGTGGCAATCCGCGTACAGCCTTCTACGAAAAAGTCAAGGTGAATCCATTGTGTTTGTGGAAGGCATTCCGGTCGAAGACGACGGTATCGTGTCTGACCCTAGTCAAACCCATTTGGTTATTTTTGATGACATGTTAGTCGAAGACGAAGAAGAAATTAAACTGTGGTTTACACAAAAGGGGCATCATCGTAATGCCAGTGTCATTTACATTACTCAAAATTTGTTTCAACAAAGTAAAGCCCATCGTACCATCAGTCTCAATGCTCATTACGTGGTCTTGTTTAAAAGTCCTAGAGATAAATCGCAAGTGCAAGTCTTAGCCAAACAATTAGGAACACCTTGGCTAACTCATGCGTACGAAGAAGCCACTCAAACTCCACACGCCTATTTATTCGTGGATTTGAAACCCACTACCCCCGATTATTTGCGATTTCGTACCCATCTGTCTCACCACTGGTGTCAAGACGGAGGACCTGTCGTGTACTCATCCCCGTCGTCGACTTAACTATGACCAGCAAAGAAAAAATAGTATAAAAACATTGGTTACTTGGATTCTGTCTCACACATCGTTAACATGGCTTCCCTTCAGTCTCATCTTCCCGTTAAATTGATTCGTGCCTTGTATGGCATTAGTCGCGAGAAAAATCCACAAATACGTGCTCGTGTCTTAGAAGCCAGTCTCAAAGAAGTCTTACGATGGTTTACGGTGACAGCACGTCAATTACTGCAAGGCATCATTCATATTCCACATCAAACCAAACGTTTTTTGACAGAAACAAAGTAGCCTTGACGCAACTAGCTGATCCTCGCATTGACACTCAAACCAAAAAGCAAATCATTTTGAAACCTGGAGGTAGTGGTTCACTAGGAGGTGTCATCATTCGTTCCCTCCTAAAATGGGATCCCAATGCACCCAAACTTGTCCCCAAGAAACAAGTCACTCCCAAACGTACCCAGAAGAAAAAGAAAAAGAGCCACGGTAGCAAAACCAAGTCACCACCTCAGAAAACGAAAAAGAGCCACGGTAGCAAAACCAAGTCACCACCTCAGAAAACGAAAAAGAAAAGTCCACCGAAAACAGTTTCAACCTACAAGAGAGCGTCTCCAAAAATGTCTTCTCCAGCAGTAATACCCTCTTCCTCTTTAGCAGCAGTGGCTGCTGATCACAAAGTACCTGCCCCCAAAATCAAAGTCCAAGAGAGATCAGGTGTGTTACAAAGTTTACTCGATTTGTCCAACCAAGAATTAGCTCGATTTAGCCCTTTGCGAACTCCTCCACGACGTGTGTTGCCTGTAATCAAGTTGATACGACGTAAAGACAATCAGTGGCGACTCATTCCAGTATAAAAAGATCTGTGGTCCATTTTAACATCAGTTTTTTGTGTGCTGCTAATCACCTCAAGATGGCACCACCAAGAAGTGTACACCATCACCGTCGTCGTTCTTCTGTGCAAAAAGGAAAAGGAAAACGAAAACGTCAGTCACGTCATCCTAAAAAACGTTTAGATCAGCATCGACGACACCTAAAGAAAAAACACAGTCGTTCCAAGAAAAAAAGACGTCACCAAAGAGGAGGTTTCTTCAGTCCTTTTAGTGTTTACAGACATATTGACAACATGTTGGGAAAGGTTGACCAATTTCTAAAAGAAAGACAACAAAAAAATTGATCATGGACAAAGGCCATATGGTTAAGGGCTAACAAGGACGAACTATGAAGTTAAGTGGCTGTCGTGTAACCAAAGATGTATCGTTCTCCTGTTCCAAAAGGAAACAAGACAGTTTCGTTGTGCTAAAAAACGGATAAAAGGTCATGTACCCAAGTGATTGACGTTAGTGTACTTTTTGGTGTCTGCCCTGGAAACAATCCACAAAAAATGTCACCCTCCAAAACCCATTCCTCTTCTACTCCTAAAGGAAAGAAAAGAAAAGGACTACCTCCTCGTTCAGTCAAACATTGGGACATATTGTCTGTCCTGTCCAAAGCTCCTTCACCCATACGAAAAAAAAACTCATTCAAACCGCCTCGAAGGACGTCATTGATACCGTGTGCGAATGTTGTCTGAATGTTTTGAAAGGCACGATTCCTTTGTCTGCACATCAGAAAAAAATGCTTAGCCAAACATCGACACGTTCTTCGCCAAATGGTCCAAAAGAAAATTCCTATTATTCAAAAGAAAAAAATGTTGGTGCAACGCGGAGGAATTGCTATTTTACCCTTGTTAGCACCCATGTTAGCACCCTTGCTGGGAAACATAGCACAAGCCTTGTTGCAAGGAGTAATGGGATCACTTGGAAATATCCTGGGAGGACAAAGATAAAAGGAGAACACTGGAGTCAAACGATCCCAAACGTGATTCTTGAAATCTAATAGAAACTGACTTTAGTCCCTTAAAAACGATGGATGGAATACCTTCGTTGGCAAGAACAACGGACCCCACAATTACCCCCCAATCCTCATTTGACCGAAATGCCCCAGTTACAACACGAATTGCAATCGTTGATGGATCGTAGCGATTTGTCCGAAACGGAAAAATCTCAACGGTTTTGTGCTTCTTCTTTCGTTGATGAGATGGTATAGGGTGTGTTTTGTTCATCTCTTTCGTTGATGAGATGGTAAAGGGTGTATCTTGTGCTTCTCTTTCGTTGATGAGATGGTATTGGGTGTGTTTTGTGCTTCTCTTTCGTTAATGAGATGGTACAGGGTGTATTTTATGATTCTCTTTCGTTGATGAGATGGTATATTTTGGGTTTTGTGCTTCTTCTTTCGTTGATGAGATGGTATATGGTCTGTTTTGTTCTTCTCTTTCGTTGATGAGATGGTATATTTTGGGTATTATGCTTCTTCTTTCGTTGATGAGATGAGGGGGTGGCGGGGGGGGGGGGGACCACTGGGGGAGATGGGGGGAGAAGGGGGGGGGGCTAGGGGGAGGGGGGGGGGGGGGGGGGTGAGGGGGGGGGGGGGGGGTGGGGGGGGGGGGGGGGGGGGGGGGGGGGGGGGGGGGGGGGGGCGGGGGGGGGGGGGGGGGGGGGGGGGGGGGGGGGGGGGGGCGGGGGGGGGGGGGGGTGGGGTGGAGGGGAGCGGCGGGGGGGGGGGGGGGGGGTGGGGGGGCGCGGGGCGGGCGGGGGGGGGTGGCGGTGGGGGGGGGGGGGGGGGGGGGGGGGGGGGGAGGGGGGGGGGGGGGGCGGGGGGGGGGGGGGGGGGGGGGGGGGGTGGGGGGGGGGGGGGGGGGGGGGGGGGGGGGGGGGAGGGGGGGGGGGGGGGGGGGGGGGGGGGGGGGGGGGGGGGGGGGGGTGGGGGGGGGGGGGGGGGGGGGGGGGGGTGGGGGGGGGGGGGGGGGGGGGGGGGGGGGGGGGGGGGGGTGGAGGGTGGGGGAGGGCGCGGGGGGGGGGGGGTGCGGGGATGTGTGGGCTGGGGGGCGAGGGGGGGGGGGGGGGGGGTGGGGGGGGGGGGGGGGGGGGGGGGGGGGTGGGGGTGGGGGGGGGGGGGGGGGGGGGGGGGGTGGGGGGGGGGGGGGGGGGGGTGGGGGGATGAATGGGGGGGGCGGGGGGGAGAGGGGGGGGGAGGGTGGGGGGGGGGGGGGGGGGCGGGGGATAGGGGGGGGGGGGGGGGATAGGCGGAGGGGGGGGTGTGGGAGGGGGGGGGGGGGGGGGGGGGGGGGGGGGAGGGGGGTGGGGGGGTGGGGGGGGGGGGGGGGGGGGGGGTGGGGTGCGGGGGGACGGGGGGGGGGGGTGGGCGGTGGGGGGGGGGGGGGGGGGGGGGGGGGCGGGGGGGGGGGGGGGGGGGGGGGGGGGGGGGGGGGGGGGGGGGGGCGGGGGGGGGGGGGGGGGGGGGGGGGGGGGGGGGGGGGGGGGGGGGGGGGGCGGAGGGGGGGGGAGGGGGGGGGGGGGGGGGGGGGGGGGGGGGGGGGGGGGCGGGGGGGGGGGGGGGGGGGGGGGGGGGGGGGGGGGGGGGGGGGGGGGGCGGGGGGGGGGGGGGGGGGGGGGGGGGGGGGCGGGGGGGGGGGGGGGGGGCGGGGGGGGGGGGGGGGGCTGGCGGGGGGGGTGGGGGGGGGGGGGGGCGGGGGGGCGGGGGGGCGGGGGAGGGGGGGGGGGGGGCGGGGGGGGGGGGGGGGGGGGGCGGGGGGGGGGGGGGCCGGGGGGGGGGGGGGGGGGGGTGGCGGGGGGGGGGGCGCGGGGGGGGGGGGGGGGGCGGGGGGGGGGGGGGCGGGGGGCCGGCGGGCCTGGGGGGGTTGTGGGGGTGGGGCGGGGGGGGAGGGGGCGGGGGGGGGGCGGGGGGGTGGGGGGGGGGGGGGGGCGGGGGGGGGGCGGGGGGGGGGGGGGGGGGGGGGGGGGGCGGGGGGGGGGGGGGGGGGAGGGGGGGGGGGGGGGGGGGGGGGGGGGGGGGGGAGGGGGGGGGGGGGGGGGGGGGGGGGGGGGGGGGGGGGGGGGGGGGGGGGGGTGGGGGGAGGGGGGGGGGGGGGGGGGGGGGGGGGGGTTGGGGGGGGGGGGGGGGCGGGGGGGGGGGCCGGGGGGGGGGGGGGGGGGTGGGGGGGGTGGGGGGCGGGGGGGGGGGTGGGGGGGGGGGGGGCGGGGGGGGGGGGGGGGGGGGGGGGGGGGGGGGGGGGGGGGGGGGGGGGGGGGGGGGGGGGGGGGGGGGGGGGGGGGGGGGGGGGGGGGGGGGGGGGTGGGGGGGGGGGGGGCGGGGGGGGCGGGTGGGGGGGGTGGGGGTCGGGGGGGGGGGGGGGGGGGGGGGGGGGGGGGGGGGGGGGCGGGGCGGAGGGGGGGGGGGGGGGGGGGGGGGGGGGGGGGGGGGGGTGGGGGGGGGGGGGGGGGGGGGGGGGGGGGGGGGGGGGAGGGGGGGGGGGGGGGGGGGGGGGGGGGGGGGGGGGCGGGGGGGGGGGGGGGGGGGGGGGGGGGGGGGGGCGGGGGGGGGGGGGGGGGGGGGGGGGGGGGGGGGGGGGGGAGGGGGGGGGGGGGGGGGGGGGGGGGGGGGGGGGGGGGGGGGGGGGGGGGGGGGGGGGGGGGGGGCGGGGGGAGGGGGGGGGGGGGGTGGTTAGGGGGGGGGGGCGGTCGGGGCGGGGGGGTGAGGGGGGGGGGGCGGGGGGGGGGGGGGGGGGGGGGGGGGGGGGGAGGGGGGGGGGGGGGGGGGGGGGGGGGGGGGGGGGGGGGGGGGGGGTGGGGGGGGGGGGGGGGGGCGGGGGGGGGGGGGGGGGGAGGGGGGGGGGGGGGGGGGGGGGGGGGGGGCGGGGGGGGGGGGGGGGGGGGGGGGGGGGGGGGGGGGGGGGGGTGCGGGGGGGGGGGGGGGGGGGGGGGGGGTGGGGGGGGGGGGGGGGGGGGTGGGGGGGGGGGGGGGGGGGGGGGGGGGGGGGGGGGGGGGGGGGGGGGGGGGGGGGGGGGGGGGGGGGGGGGGGGGGTGGGGGGGGGGGGGGGGGGGGGGGGGGGGGGGGGGGGGGGGGGGGGGGGGGGGGAGGGGGGGGGAGGGGGGGGTGGGGGGGGGGTGGGTGGCGGGGGGGGGGGGGGGGGGGCGCGGGGTGGGAGGGGGAGGGGAGGGGGGGGGGGGGGGGGGGGGGGGGGGGGGGGGGGGGGGGGGGGG
>JAEAOA010002362.1:0-7500 GCA_016746295.1 Potamilus streckersoni | reverse complement strand
TGGTGAAATATTCGGAAGTTTGCTCAGTTTCACTCGAGATTCGTAGGATCATAGTCTCGTAGCTTTCCGTGGAGGATAATAGCTACCATCAAATCCAGTAAACTGAAACGTGTGCACGATGACGAGTAGCATCGCTTTCGCATCAAGTTTTGACATGCCCAGCATCATCAATCCTCTCCCTGGTAGGTATGTAAGTCTTAGCAAAGTTTCCATACAAATAATCATTGTGGTACTGAATCATTGTTTTCACAGTGTGCAGCATCTTTGCAGTCGCACTCGGGTTTGCTCTTGTTGGATGCTTGCTGTCTGATAAGATTCATCTTTCTCTCTTGGTCTTTGTAGTTGCAATGAATTATTGGTCTTAGACGTTGTTCCTTTGTATATGCTAACCAATATTGGCTTGTCCGTACGGTAAGGTGATGTGGTTGGGAAGCCGTACTCGCTTCTTTCGCAAGATGTGAAAGACCTTTTCCAAAGTTCGACTGGCGATTTGTATGAGAAAACGTACTATCGTGTTGGGTTTGTAAGTGGTAACTTTAATATTTCGATCCTATTGATACGTCAAGTCTGCAGTCTGCAGACGGTCTCCTTTCATTTTAGTTTGCTGTTGTCCAAGACGACTGATGTAGATGGAACTGTCCCTGTCAAAATACAACACACGATCACGTAACAATTATAAAGCTTCTTAATTTTTTAAGCGAGCATGGGCTATCATGTAGGCTACTATGATGACATTTCCAAATTTGTCGGCTTTTGCAAAATCTATTTCTTCTTCGTAATTGACTAACAGCAAATCGTCACTAAGGATATCTACGTTTTTTGTGTATTTCGATATGTCGTGAATCATCTGAAAGTAGAGGGAAGGTTCTAACTAATACTCCGTCTTGGTTAAACACGGTCGTTGTGCCATTTTTCCCCATACACAGTTCAACATCACTTTCGCAAACGATCGCTTCCTTTCCGAGTGGTCTAAAGTGATTCCTTGATGCTTGCAATATTTCTCTTTGAATATTTATCTCGTTTGTTTTGGCATTTTGTAGTGTGACACCAGGAAAGATACACACTGGCTACCAGTTTCTGTTTAACTAATGCATTTACGTGGTCTGAGAAAATGCCATTCTCATTAACGTCGCCCTTGTGGTATTTTTCTTTATTTGAAAAGTGGTAAATTTCATACACTTCTGACAGCAGGTACCCCAAGTCCAGCGCCTTTAACAATTCCACGCTGACCAACGCTCCCGTCAAGGATACATCCCATAAACAATTGCTGTTTCAGAATACCCTTTTTCATAGTATGGTTTATCAATTCCAGTTAACAGCCCTGGTCTGGAATCACGGCTAACAATGACTGTTGTCCTATCTTTGAGAATTGGTTCAAACTTGTCTCTTATAACCCAATCGCCCGATTCTAAATTGATAATGAATTTCACTCTGAGAAAATACCTTTTATTGCCAAGTTGTGATAGTATCATAGCTGCTGTTTCATCATTCATTCTAGGATCAACAACAGTACCATCGATTTTAAATGTTGACCAGGTGTGTGATGCACCGTCCTGTTTAAACTCATTAACACAATCTCGTATTTTTCTAATCAGACTTCTATTATTTATTCTCTCTTTTGGTACGTCTTCGAGGGTTCTATCAAGATTGAATTTAATATTTTTCCAAGGCTTGATTGCCGATAATCTCTTGAATTCTTCATTCATATAAATAAAGCAAACATTTAAATAGAAAATTTTGTTTATATCTAATGAATCATTGCAAATGGCTTATGATTGGATCAGTAACCCCATGCAATAAATCGTGTAGAGGTGAATTCTGTAGACATCACTTACAAAGTGTCAGAAATAATTCGACAGGCCCGTCCCCATGCATAAATTTTGGGGTGGGTGTGAGAGGAAAATCACAATTATGTATCAATTGTGGGGGTAAGCGGTTTAGAGAATTGAAACGTTATTATGATAAACCAATAAAAAACTCTATCATTGAACCTAACCATGACTCTGTCAAAGACAAAATCATAAAAACCCCTCAAGACTACATTAATAGATTTATAAATAAAGCAAATGATGAATTAGACAAATAGTATTATTATATATAAATGGAGCGAGAATTCAGACCACATCCAATACTCGTTAATTATGAAATATCTGCTGATGGTGATGTTAGAAACCGCAGACTGAAAAAGCCAATTGGTTTTGTTAATAATCAAGGATACTTGCAATTTACTGCTGGAAGAAAGAACTATTACGTTCACAGAATTGTCTATGAAGCATTTAATGGATTGATTAAAGATGGTAATGTTATTGATCATATTGACTCTAATCCTTTAAACAACGCGATTTCCAATTTACAATGCATTTCTCAAAGAGAGAATACAAAAAGAGGAAAGACAGGGAAATACTCAAAACGACGCAGGGGAGTTAAATCATTTGATACAACGACGAATGAAGAAAGAGTTTTCAATCAATGAATGCTGCGGGAAAATATTTTGGAATATGTATGCCTTCAGTACGAAAAGTTGCTGAAGGGATTTATCAAACAGCTATCTCAAAGAAAAATGGACATAGAATAAAGTTTTCATACGCATGAAATGACTCTCAATAATTACTATTAATGAAATATATTTTTTATTTTGCTAAAGCAGAATAATTTTTTTAGCAGAATATTTTTTTTCCGTATTTCCCCTCATTACTACTGATCGTCACGTGACTATCCTACTTTCGATATTGATAGAACAGTGTTTTCGTGCGAGATAAACGTAGAAAACACATGTGAAATTAGATTGAATTAATAATGTGTGATTCTCACGTACGTATTTAATGGTTAAGTCGGTATATATACGTATCAGGCATGTACGGACCTTGGTTTTGTGTTATTGTTCCTTGTTTCTAAAGACTGTATTGAGAACAGCAGTTAGGGTTTTGTTGGAAAAACCTGTATAGGGTAGACAATTTGACAGAGTTATGTATGGCCGTGAATCCAAATTATTATTTCGGTTATTATAAAAATTAATGAAAAAACATAAAAATATTTATTATTATATAACAGCTGTATTCTTTAAAAAAATGTTTTATTCAAGTATTTAGTTTCATTTAACACCATGAAATGTTATTTATTAAGTATTTAGTGGTAAAAATAACACACCTACACATTGACACTGCATTATTAGTCACCTTATATATAATATAAACTGTAAACGTTTGGGGCTTTAAACGAAGCCCAATATTGCCAATCAAAACTCCCACGCCATTGACATGGTGTGTGGTTGAATTTTTTCAACTGCAATCATGGTTAATTTCTTGGGTTGCTTTTGATTGGTAGATTGGGTGTAGTAAGTCCGCCCCGTCGTTTCATGTTTGTATCGTCCTGTACTGTCCCTATCATACCATCCTATCATCTCATTGTATATATAACCATCCTATATGTAATGTGCTGTCCCTTAGAATATATAATATCATCCTGTATAATCATTGAATATATACCATCCTATCATTTCATTGTATATATAATCATCCTATATGTAACGTACTGTCCCCCCACAACATATCTTCCGGAAGAACTAATATAGCATTTGTTACGTTAGAGCTTCCAATTGGGAGATCTATGTTTGTGGTCCTTGGGCTTATTTAATGCGAAGGCACTCAATGAGTTTCAAGAATGTGCTGTCCCCCCTCTGGGCCTCTTTGACGTCATTTGGCGCGAAAGATATCCAAATGAGGGCTTCATGTTATATGTTACATGTTGTGTGAAACCGCTTATGGTTTCTGAGTCTAATACCCATATAGCCCGCCCTTGAACTCGATTGGGGGGTTAGGGTATTGTTTAAGTCTTTAATGTATGCTTAACTATCTGCCTATTAACTCGAAGGAGATGACCAAGCATTGTATATGTCCCTTTTTTGTATGTTGGATTGGGTATTAATAATATTAAATAATATTTTAAAGATAAGAAAATACATTATTAATAATATTCAATAAATGGAATTTAAAGATATTACATCTATCATCACAGAAATATCAAATTTAAGAAATCAAGGAATCGTACTTTCTGAATTTTTGAATGAAGACAGACTTTTGAATGAATTTGAACAAATTAATATACAATTGAAACATGGAAGATATGTCCTACCTAAAATGTATTCACTGATAAAAAGAATCCAAAAAGCGGTTAATGTTTCTTTGTATGACAATGATATTAATTTATTCATTCGGCTATTTAGTATAGTTGAAGCAATTAGAAAGAAACTAGGGGAACAGTACCAAGTTCGGTCAGAGATTGCTTTGAAAGTGAAATCTATAAGACGTTTGATTGATGAGTCTGGAAATGCAAGCATTGAACTCCACAATTGAAAAAACGTTAGCATTTCCAATAATGACATCAGAAGCATTAACTACCAGACTAACCCGTGAGAGGTTAGCATTACTTAAAAAGTTTATACCAATTCGAGATGACGTGCGAGATAAACTACAACTTAGCAAGCGCAGACTGACTTTTCTATTGGGAGCGAACAGCTTTTTGCCCCTGTAACTAAAGCCACTAAAGATGTGAAACATGCAACAGAACGTGCTATATACGGCGACATCCCTAGAAAAGAAGTACCTATTATTGATGTGCTGGGAAAGATTGCTACAGAAACTGAAAAAACCAAGGAGGAAATAAAACAGCTTTCAGGTGAGTTACAAACTCAGCGAGAAATACAACAAATGGGTAATATTAATATTGATGATAACCCCGTTGAAGGTGCTAGTGATTCTATTGAAAACGTTTCCGCTAAAACAATTGTTCCTTTTAACGAGAAATTCACAGATGAAGCTATAGAAGAAATCAGACGAATTCAATTGCTGAAACATTAGGACTATATGTCATTTGGTGACTTCGCTGTCAAAAATTATTATAATAGGGAGAAATTTTTAAAAGACGAGTATAAAAGAAACACAATAAAAAGAGATGACTGGGTGGATTGGTTATTTAAAATTAATAAAGAAATCTCCGGCAATTTAAAAAAGGATACATTGGATTACAGAGCTTTTCAAATGGGAGTTAATAGGTATGGTATAGAACAACAACAACTAAAAGAACAACTAAAAGAACAAAGAAAAGAACTAAAAGAACAACAACAACAACGAAAAAAACAGCAACAAGGTCGAGGTCGAGGTCGAGGTCGAGGTCGAGGTCAACAAAACGTTTCCGAATCAGAAAGTTCTTCAAGAGAGGGTTATGGAAGTTCTCATCATGATTCTCAAATGTGTCCTAGTAATATCATTAATGATATATCACGACTTGAGGTTCTTATGGGAGGTAAGCGAGCTGGGAATAACTCAGTCGAAATAACTAATGAAGCATTTGATATTTGCAGACGATTATTCCAAGGTGGGATAATTGATATTCATACGTATCGAGAACTCTTGGATGAGATAATGGACGGAATTCCAGGGGAATTTAGTGGTTATTATAGCGATTGAAATTTCGGAAATGCCTGCATTTAGAAATTACAAAGTCATTTCAAATAAGATGATAGTACACTATAATCACGATAAACCAACAAACGTGTATGTGGTAAACTCAAGATTGCCCGTTTATAAGGCATACTATGGAGACGGCCTTGGAAATACCATAGAGGGTTTATTCACAAGAATAGCCCCAAAAGTAGCACCAATTGCTAAACAATTAGCGATGAAAGCCATTGATGTTATTCGTGATAAAGGAATTAACGCTGTTGGAGATCTTGCAGGAACAGCCTTTTCTACCGCAAAGAATAGAATAACATCATTGGTGAAATCTAGATTCGGACGAAAACCATCACAAATGGTTTCAACACCGCTACCTTCAACAACAATGATGCCTGCAAATGTCAGTAAAGTGATAAATAACGCAGTGGAACAAAAACTCGCATCATTAGCAATGACTTCACCAGATAGTAGTAATATTGCAAGTATGATAGCGGGAAGCGGTCTTGGAGGAAATCGTAAAAATGTCAGACGAAAAAGAAAATGATAGCATTACTACATTTAGAAAAACGATAACGTTTTAGTATAAATGGCATTTAAAAAAATTGCTGATCCAGCGTTTGATATGGCAGCACCGGTAAATAAAGATGATTCTAAAATTAACTATCAGTATTAGTATTCTCATTGAGGCTTTCCGTTGACACCTACTCAGCATATATTTTTGTCTCCATTATTGTTCTTCATATGCCGTTTTAAGCGTTCATATTCGTTACATTATTTAAGACACACTTTACACTTACGCCCTAGACTGTTTTCTCCGAAATCTAGTGTTCAAAGCAGATCGAACACGTTTTTCAATAGCATGAGCTCATGTACTCATTCAAATTTTACTCTTTCGGACAAGACTAGGCTGTTCATGGTATTAACCTGCCATGTTTGAAATGAGTTCTCCAAGTATCATTTGATACAGGAGCATCGATCCTGGTCCAAATAGCAATGCACGATAAGGGAAAACAAAAATATAAATGAAAAATACCTAAAGACAGTGGCCTAAAATTAATGTGAAAAATATTTCAATATAAAGAGATACAAAATAATATTTTTATTTAATAATAATAATAATAATAATAATAATAATAATAATAATAATAATAATAATAATAATAATAATAATAATAATAAATAATAACAACAACAATATCACTTCAACTACTACTATTACAACAACAACTACTACTACTACTGTTACTAATAATAATAATAATAATAATAATAATAATAATAATAATAATAATAATAATAATAATAATAATAATAATAATATGATCAAAGTTTGCTTCATTATATTCCATATTCTAAACACTGAAGTTGATGACGTAAAAACACCACCACGCTAAGAGACCGCGCAAATGTCGACAATGGTGAGTACGATCTTTGTCTGATCCTGTCCTTTTCTCTTTAATATTTTCCTTTCTAATTTTTTTTTTAGATGAAACACTAACATTAATATAGGACTACTTTCATAGTTATATTTAAAAGTTTATGTGGTACGAGAATGATTTAAATCACAATGCTTTCTACATTATTGCAAACAACCTACATGTACTCAATTTCTTGCAATGTATTCTCAAACCATCACGTCCCATCCACTCAGTTTTATACACAAAGAGCATCTAGTACGTTTAAAAATTCTCAAAATTAATCAATTTATTCTTACATGATCGTCACCAGCGGTCTCCTAACACTCTCCTTCCTGGCGTTTCAAAGAAAGGGGTAAAGAATTCGTGTTTTGTTTCTCCAAGTGAATAATTTGAATACACAAGGTTTAAAATAAGTTTAATTATATTATGTGACTGGAGTATGGAATCCAGGTGCAACGCTTAGAGCCAGATCCTTACAATGTACACAAACACACAAAAGTACAATCACTTGTCACAAGTGGCGTAATGAGAGTTCTTAGCGCCCGGCGAGAAACATAAACTTGACGCCCCTTACTTAGCACCCGGGGACACAACAAACATGGCGCCCCCTTTTGAGTGTATTTGAGAGA
>JAEAOA010002361.1:600000-825224 GCA_016746295.1 Potamilus streckersoni | reverse complement strand
TCCCTTGGTAGTTCTATTCAGCTATATTATAAATTATGATCTTTGGTAGTTCTATTGAGCTAGATTATAGATTATGCTCTTTGGTAGTTCTATTGAGCTAGATTATAGATTATGCTCTTTGGTAGTTCTATTGAGCTAGATTATAGATTATGCTCTTTGGTAGTTCTATTGAGCTAGATTATAGATTATGCTCTTTGGATGTTCTGTTCAGCTAGATTATAGATAATGCTCTTTGGTAGTTCTACTGAGCTAGATTATAGATTATGCTCTTTGATAGTTCTATTGAGCTAGATTATATATTATGCTCTTTGATAGTTATATTCAGCTAGATTATAGATTATTCTTTTTGGTAGTTCTATTGAGCTAGATTATAGATTATGCTTTTTCGTCGTTCTCTTCAGCTATATTATAGATTATGCTCTTTGATAGTTCTATTCACCTAGATTATAGATTATGATCTTTAGTAGTTCTGTTTAGCTAGATTATAGATTATGCTCTTTGGTAGTTCTATTGAGCTAGATTATAGATTATGCTCTTTGGTAGTTCTATTGAGCTAGATTATAGATTATGCTCTTTGGTAGTTCTATTGAGCTAGATTATAGATTACGCTCTTTGGTAGTTCTCTTCAGTTTTAATAAAGATTATCCTCTTTGGATGCTCTATTCAGCTAGATTATAGATTATGCTCTTTGGTAGTTCTATTGAGCTAGATTATAGATTACGCTCTTTGGTAGTTCTCTTCAGCTATATTATAGATTATGCTGTTTGATAGTTCTATTCAGCTATATTATAAATTATGATCTTTGGTAGTTCTATTGAGCTAGATTATAGAATATGCTCTGGTAGTTTTATTGAGCTAGATTATAGATTATGCTCTTTGGTAGTTCTAT
Source organism: Potamilus streckersoni (assembly GCA_016746295.1). Classification (NCBI taxonomy): domain Eukaryota; kingdom Metazoa; phylum Mollusca; class Bivalvia; order Unionida; family Unionidae; genus Potamilus; species Potamilus streckersoni. The sequence continues at coordinate 824,335 of JAEAOA010002361.1, read as the reverse complement.
TCAGCTATATTATAGATTATGATCTTTGGCAGTTCTATTGAGCTAGATTATAGATTATGCTCTTTGGTAGTTCTATTGAGCTAGATTATAGATTATGCTCTTTGGTAGTTTTATTGAGCTAGATTATAGATTATGCTCTTTGGTAGTTCTACTGAGCTAGATTATAGATTATGCTCTTTGGATGTTCTGTTCAGCTAGATTATAGATAATGCTCTTTGGTAGTTCTACTGAGCTAGATTATAGATTATGCTTTTTGGTAGTACTATTTAGCTAGAGAATAGATAATGCTCTTTGGTAGTTCTATTCAGCTAGATTGTAGATTATGCTCTATGGTAGTTCTATTTAGCTAGATTATAGATTATGCACTTTGTTAGTTCTATTGAGCTAGATTATAGATTATGCTCTTTGGTAGTTCTATTGAGCTAGATTATAATGACCTTTGGTAGTTTTATTGAGCTAGATTATATATTATGCTCTTTGGTAGTTCTTTTGAGCTAGATTATAGATTATGCTCTTTAATAGTTATATTCAGCTAGATTATAGACTATGCTCTTTGATAGTTCTATTCACCTAGATTATAAATTATGACCTTTGGTAGTTCTATTGAGCTAGATTATAGATTATGCTCTTTGGTAGTTCTATTGAGCTAGGCTATAGATTATGCTCTTTGGTAGTTCTGTTGAGCTAGATTATAGATTATGCTCTTTGGATGTTCTATTAAGCTAGATAAGAGATTATCCTCTTTGGATGCTCTATTCAGCTAGATTATAGATTATGCTTTTTGGTAGTTCTACTGAGCTAGAGTATAGAAGTAGTATAGGAAAATGAGAGTTTTGGCCCACCCCCCTCCCACACCTCCTCCCCCACCCCCGCCAAACCCTCATTTCCCTATACTACTACTACGTAGACAGGTATTTTGTAACCAGACAAAACAACAGGTGTTGGAATGCGATAAGCTCTGTCAACAGAAGTGACGAATTTGTTAGAACAGCGCATGCGTGGAATACGATTATTCTAAAGACAGCAAATGGGTTTTACCACAAATTTTTTATCAGATAACGGGATGAAAATTAAACTGTGCATTAGAACGTTTCAGTTAACAAGGCGGAAATTAAACTAACATTAGAATGAAAATGATATTATTTTAGTTATATTATATCTTAAGTTTAGATAAAATTTTATGTTACTCATATTTTTTGTGATATTTTTTTTCATACTTGCTAACCCTCATTGGTAGAATATCTGTTAACATATTGTCAATAATACGAAATTCACGTAATAAATCATCCATATTATATTTAACTCCTCGTAGGTAAGACCGGATCTGATCAAGTAGTTTCTTGTAAGTTTTAATTGATGTTAAACAACCGTGCTTCTTTATCAAAAGTCTTGGTTCTACTTTTTTACACGCCGCTGTAAGTGAAACACCAATAGCGGATATGATTAACAAAAAAGGATTTAATGATACCCCACTTGAAATTATACCAGAACTGGTCATTAACAAGGGTAGATAAGATATTACTCGAAGGATCTTGTTGTAGTATTTGTAACATTTTTTCACGCACCAAAGTTTTTTATGATAATATTTATAGTATTGTATTAATGCGTCTACATCTTGTTTTGGAATATCTTTTGAAATATGATTGAAATCAACTATACTTCTTTTCATTATAATATTAGTTCACATAGTCCTATGTTTGGTTAATCCATAATAAGAGCTGGTTGTTCAGCTATAAATTCCAAACACCAGAGAAAAATTGCTAATTTTAAAGTTTTATCAACTGGTTCAAGTACAAATTCTTCTTCAGAATTTTTGTTTATTATTACAGATAATACTCCAGATGAGTCATCATTTGGATGACGAAATAGATATTTGGTAGATATTCTAAACTTTGCACTGCTAAGCACTGACAATCTATACACACCGGTAACTTCTGCAATATATTTGATAGAATTATTTTTTGGTGTCCACCCAGTATAACCAGTATCAACAGTATACACAATATTTTTAATCTGTTTGTGAGGAATTTTAACCATACTCGTTTTCTCAACAATATTAGGAATTCCACTAATAATATTGAGTTTTGTGTTAATATCATTGAGTTTTGTGTTAATATTAGCGAGTGTAATGTTAACAATTGATGGATTTCCAAAAAAATCATCTTTAAGCGTGTTTATGTTTCTACGAAAATTTAAAAACGTTTTTACGTGACCGGTAAATTCATTTTTGAGCGCTGTTATTTCATTACTGATTGGAACGTCCTGATCATCGACATATTTCTTAGTTACAGCGTCTCCATCTGTAGTTGGATATCCAAGATCTGTAATCTTGTTCTGGTTCATAACAATATTCCCATTAAATAAATCACCAGCTTTTTTAACAAAATCATTTACTGACCTACCAGAATCTTGTATCTTACCTTGATTGTTAAAAGTCATGATATTATCAGCAACCGCATTAGGAATTCGTACAAGTACATCTGGCAGTTTTACATCACTCGTTTTTAATCGTCCTTCTTTGTCCTGGAAAATGACGACTTCATCTGGTTCTACACTGGTAAGATTTAGTAAATTATTGATTTCATTTTTGAGCTGATCAAGAGTTGCATATTTGGATAAGTCACCTTGGTAACCTTTTGTGGATAAATCTCCTGATAGTGTTCCAAATTTTGTATAGTAACTCATTATTTACTGTCTTAGATAAAATTATCAACACTAGTTTAATATTATACAAAATGGCAAAATCGTCGATATTAAACTTTGATACAGAGAAGCTGGTGAAACACAAACATAACAAAGAACTTCCTGATTGTCATTATCTTATTGTTGGGCGAACTGGATCAGGAAAAACAAATTTGCTTATGAACTTGCTTCTTGGTGATAATTTTAACTACGATAGAGTCTATATTTACACAATCAATCAACAGCAAGATAAGTATGAGTTATTAAGCGATTATAATGACAAACTTCGTGATGAACTTAAGGCTGGTGAAGATTTTTTTATAATTAGGCAGCCAGAAGATCTTATTCCAGTTAATCAACTTGATGCAGATGAACATAAGATAGTAGTTTTTGACGATATTCCGTTAAATAACATGGAGATGAACAAAGTAAGATCGTATTTCTCACTGTCACGTAACAAACAATGTAATTCTGTTTATCTCGCTCAAGGATTTTATAATGTTGACAGATTTATTCGGTGTAAAACGGGTTGTTTTATATTATTTCCAGGACTGGACAATGTTGACGTTAAAAATATTGCAAGCGAACAATGCGGTGACGTGACAAAAGATAAGTTTATTGAACTTTACCGTCATGCTACAAAATATAAATACAACTTTTTCTTATTTGATAAACTTACAAATGATCCAACTAAAATGTTTCGCTGTTGTATTGACACTTACTTACAGTAAGGGTTTCAATTTTATAAAATTTATAATAATAATAATGGACAAACGAGCAAGATACAGACAACACATAGAAGATCTAAAAAAAACTTGCTCAATCTCCGACATCGCTTAAGCAAAAAGTACAACAAGCACGACGTGGGCAAGTAACCGCTACAGAAGCAACAGCTACAATTTTCAAGCCGGTTACTGAAGCACTGTTAGGTAAACAACCTGAAACTAAACCACTGTCAGAAGAAGAACTTAAACAACTGCAGGGAAAAGGCTTGGTTGGAATTGTTAAAGAACAACAGGAAGCAGCTGCTGCAAAACTTGTTACTAGATCTGATGAAGAAAAAAGAAAACTAATTGAGGCATTTACAGCAAATATAGCTGATCCTGCGGCTAGACAAGCTGAAACAGATCGATTGATAAACAATCCGCTGGAACTTGAGCGAAGATTAGCAGAGTTAACAACGCAAGGAATAACAAATATTATAAAAAAAATTTATCAGGAGATATAAAAGATATCAAAGAGGAGCAACAAAGAGTTGGTGAGCTTACTGTAAAGTTTATGGAAGTTGGAGATCAAAGATTTTATTTTACAAAAAGAGCAATTGATGAGATAAAAGATATTGAATATGATGGGTTTTTTTTACAGAATGAAAATATAAGGGGTATTGATGATATAAGCAAGTGGACTGATGTAGAATATCAAACATTACTCGATAGATTAGATGTAATATTTAAAGACGGAGCTGCTGATAAAGATGAATTAAACACGGTTACAGAGATTGATAATATGATTCCACTTTATGAAAGAATGAGAAACGGTGTTATTGCTCTCACGTTTAAAAAAAAAAACAGAAGAAAATAGTAGATTAAAACCTTTTGGTAAAGGGTGGAGTTTTAAAAGGAAATTTTTTACTTTTGATAAAACTCGTGTAGAGAAAAGTAGAGAAGTAAGAACAGGAACTGGTGTAAAAATATTTACATCAACTACTGAAATGATAGGTAGATTAATGTTATTAATATCATCAAAGGAAGCTGGGAATGTTAGTGTTGAACTTGATAATGAAATCATTGACATACTTGATCATCTAAGATCGAGTGAATTATTAACATCTGACGAATATGAAACTTTACACCGCGACTTAATCGCGGCGACTTAATTTTGTAAAATGATATAATATTAAAGGAATGCAAACAACATTTTTACTAAACTCTAGTGAGTCTGCGATAGATAGCGCAAATTTTTCAGTAAATTATTTTCCACCTACCCAACTAGATCCTACAAAACAATATGAAATTGTATTAATTTCTTGTACTTGCTGAAATGCTATACCTAACGTGAAAAATGATGTTAACGATGAAATGTATTTTACTATGATTACAACATCTCCAATATCTACAACAAAAAAAAATAAAAATTCCGCAAGGAGCTTATAATATTACTGATCTAAACAAGACAATCAAAGAGCTCATCACAAAAGCTGACGGTGTGGCTGATAATTTTGAATTGGCAGCAAATTATAACACATTGCGAACTAGGATAACTTTGAAAAATATAGCAATCAGTCTTGAACCAAGAGAAAGAAGTATTGCACAACTGTTAGGATTTACTGAAAAAACTTACACTGCACTTGATCAGCCTATTACATATGACAGTGAACTGCCAGTAAATATAACAGAAGTAAATACAATATTAGTAAATTGCTCTATTGCTTCTGGCTCTTATACATCAAAAGGTAGCAAAGGTCAAACGATTTACAGTTTCTCACCTGAAGTTCCGCCAGGTTCTCTCATGCAAATAACTCCACGAGATATTATCTATTATCCTTTAAATGTTGAAAATCAAATATCAAGTATAATAATGCAGTTGACAGATCAGTCAGGAAAACAGTTGGAATTGAATAATGAAGTTGCAACTTATTATTTACATCTACGCGAGCAAAAGTAAAAATTATGCAACATCAAATATAATGAAACAAAGAAAAAAAGTTTATCGAAGAAAAATAGTAGGAGGATTTTTTGGAAATATTTTTACTAAAGTTATTGAAAATATTCCGGGTATAGCACGTAAAGTTGCACCAATTGCTATTGACGCTGGTAAAGCTTTTGCAACTTGGGCTGCATCTGCCCCTGGGACTGCGGTGGGACAAAAAATAGCTAATAAAATAAAAAGTGATCCACCGACTGCATCTGAAATAAAACAAGCTATCTCAGAAATCGCTCCAACAAAAGAAACTCAAAAAGCTATGATAACAACAACAAAAAAATTATTATCACCAAAGGGTGAGCAGATCATACAAAAATTAATATCTAAAGTAACAGTGCCGCAATAAAATTTTATATAATTCAAAAAAATAAAATGTCTGTTAAAAAGTATCTTGAGTTAACAGAAACTTATGACATCGACAACGATGTGACAGAATTCGAGTTTGTTGAGTATTTTGATGAGAATTCTAACGAAGCAAATAAAGCTGGTATTAGAACCTTTAACACCAGAGACGAAGATGTATTTCTACTGCCACATAAGGCTATGTTAGAAGTTCGTGGTCAGATTATGACAGTAGCCAATCCACCTGCTGCAATTGCAGTTGGAGCAGAAGTAGCTCTTATAAATAACGGCTGGTGTTTATTCAAAAGTGCTAGATATCAACTGGCCAATCAAACTATAGAAGATATTTCAAGTCATCTACAAGTTGCAAGTACAATTTTAAATATTATTTCGTTTTCCGACGATTACTCAAGATCAACTGCAACTAACATGATGTGGTTTAAAGATACTGGACGGGGTATAGCTGAATCAACCGAATGTTTAAAGAGAGGCGCTATAGTACATGGAGCTGATGCTGATGCAAATGCTGTAATTGTGAGAAATTTTCTCATTGCTAATGCAGACGTGCTAGGTATTGCTGCACCAGGTGCAGCTGCTAATGCAGACGCTACAAGAGTTTCTCTTACAGCAGGTTTTAAAAATCTAAATATAACACCACCAGCTGCAGATGCAAACGGTACTGCGATGTTAAATTTACTTCTTAACACACTTGACGTGAGAAATCCACGCTATAACGATGGTTTTGCTAGGCGAAGAAAACTTGCAGCAGGATCACGTCAAATTACAATGATGCTTCCACTAAGCACAATTTTCGGCTTTTGTCGCGATCATGATAAAGTATTCCGTGGAGTAAAACATACTCTTATTTTAGATCGAGCAGACCAAAACGATTGCTTGTTTAGATCTGGAGGGGTTGATGTACAGTTTATTATAAACAAACTCGCTTTGTGGATGCCACGTATAACACCATCATTCACTAAAATGTCAGAACTAAATAGTACGCTTGATAAACATACAAACAGAATTTATTTTAAGCAGCATAAGATATATCAGACAGCGGTTCCAAATACTACTGACTACACATGGAGGGTCACAACAACATCAAGCGAACAACTGCCGAGAAATATCTTTGTCGTATTTCAACAGCAAGCCCGACGAGGTAACCAACAACAAAATAATGCAATATTTGATCACTCTGATGTCAGACGAATATACGCTAAATTAAATTCAAAGCAATATCCAGAACGAGCTATCGAGTGCAATTTTGCTGATGACGTTAATAAAAATATTTCTCGACCGTACATGTACCTGCTTGACGCAATACAAAAATATCAAGATGTTGAAGATGGAACTCAAATATCAGCAGAGGAATTTCGTACGCTTTATCCTATATTTCATTTTGATGTTAGTAAACATAACGAGCAAATTGTAGACAGCACAGCGGATATTGAAATTACCTGGACACTTGGGGCGGTTCCAGTAGCGCCGTTGTACGTATACGCATTAGCGATTAGTGATAGATTTATCACGGTAGATTCTATTGGAGGTAAAATGACAGTTCAAGTTTAATCTACAGTTGTTATATAAAATGACAAAATATATTGTAAAAGAAGTATATTTGACTGATGGCTAGGTTATAAAATTAGTAGCTGCTTTTGCAAGGCGAGAACAGGTATCATTAAAAATCAATCCTAATATTTCTGATGGTGTTTTCACAAAATTAATGCTAACAAAAAATCAAGTAAAAAAGTATGATCGTAAAAAAAACTTTTGTTTTAAATTTGAGTGCTGCACAAATGACAGCGATGGCAAACGACATTGTCGTTAAAGGTGGTTTTCTTGGTCCAGCATTATCAGTATTAACTAGTACAAAAATACCTAAAATTTTACCAGTCTTAGGCACATTAGGACTAGCAGCAGCGTCTGGAGCAATATCTGGCGCAACGAAGAAAGCAGTCGAAGGTAATGGTATCATTCGTGGAAGTGGAATAAAAAAATTGTAAATTTTATGTAAATGATATATTATAATGCCACAAAAGAAAAAGAAATCACCAACAACAACAAAAAAAGAAAACAACAAAAACAAAATCGCCAACACCAAAATGCAAATGCATATGCAATCAACCAAAACAAGGAGGAATTATTCCGTTCGCTCCACTTTTGGCGGGACTAGCGGGAAGTCTGCTGCCAAATCTTTTAGGAATCGGACGTGGTCTAACATTACCGGGAACTCGACCACCCAGTTGAGTAATTTTGATATCATTGATAAGTTAAAAGCGGTTCCTGGATTTCACGGAGTTTATTCTAAAGATGAACTCGCAACAATAAAATCACCATCAGCTGTAAGTTCGTGTGTTATTAATATACAAGATTTTAATGACGGATCCGGCACGCATTGGGTAGCAGTTTATAATAATAATTATTTTGACTCGTTTGGACTTCCTCCAAGCGATGTAATAAAAAAGTATATGAAGAAAAAATTTAAAAAGATATATTATTCATCAAATCAACTCCAACCTGTTGGAACGTCTGCTTGCGGATATTATTGTATTATGTTTATCCAACAGATGAGCAGAAATCTTAATTTTGTAAAATTTATTTTACAGTTTGACAAGCATCCTTCTCACGCTAATGATGAGATCGCACTAAATTTTATCTAAACTTAAAAATATAATAATGTCAACATACTGTCTCAAGTGTAGAACTAAAACAGAAAATATTAATGAAACAACAGAAAAAACAAAAAACAACAGGATAATATTAAAAAGTTTTTGTGCAGTCTGTGGAAAAAGAAAAAATATGTTTTTAAAGAAAGTGTCCCCAGCGACAGTATCCTCAGAGATGTCGCTAGGATCTGGTTATCCTGATATTATTTTAGTCGACGACTAAAAATATAGAATGATATGCAACTGTGATTCTGACAGAGATTTGTGTTTTGAGCAAAATAAAATTGTCGCATACTGTAAATGTTGTAACAACAGAGAAATAATAGGGTCAGGTATAGATATACATAAAATTATTGGAAAATTACCAAAACCAAAAGGCGGTTGGACATTGCCAGGTCATCGGTATACAGGACCTTACAATCCGCTAGATCAACAACTAGATGAAAACGACAATCCATTGCCAGGTCAAGAGCTTTATAATCAAGTGGATGCAATAGCGATCCGTCATGATATCTGTTATCGTGATCATGAAAACCCTAAAGCAGATTGTGATAAAGTAATGTTAGACGAATTACGTGATATGGAGCCAACAAATCTACGAGAACGTTTTGATAGAAGATTTGTTCAGGGAATGATAGGAGCAAAATATAAACTCGGACTCGGAAAAAAGTATACGATGATCTTGCAGTCGAGCTGCACAGACCTAAAAAAAAGTTCCCACGACGTAAAGTTGTCGCTAATGGTGTAGATGATATCTGGGCAATAGATTTGATGGATGTATCCAATCTAGCTCAGTTTAACGTTGGCGCTGATGGTGCTCCAAAAAGGTATTTGTTTAATGTTATAGATGTTTTTAGCAAATACGTTTTCAGTGTACCTGTTTCGGATAAGACAGGAACTTCAATGACTGATGCGCTAAGACAAATAATAACGAGTACAGAAAGAAAACCAAATAAAATCTGGACTGATCACGGATCCGAGTTCTTTAACAAAAAGTTTGAACAGTTTCTAGAACAAAATAATATAAAAAGGTATGTTACAGGGAACGAAGGTAAAAGCGTTGTTGTTGAGAGATTTAATCGCACGCTAAACGAAAAATTACACAAACATATGACAGCTAAAAACACCAACAGGTACATCGATGACCTTTCTCAAATCGTAGGTGAATATAATAACACGAAACATCGAACCATCAAAATGACACCTAAAAAAGCTATTAAAAATCCAATATTTGCAAATGAAAACATGTACCGCGGACATAAATTTAAGGTTGGTGATAAAGTTAGAATTTCTTTGACAAAAAAGGTATTTGCAAAAGGATTTACTCCAAACTGGAGCGAAGAAGTATTTGTAGTTGATAAGGTACTTTTCACAATACCTGTAACGTACGTTTTAAAAGATCTGGCAGGGGAACCGATCGTAGGTAGTTTTTATGAACAAGAACTACAGAAAACTGAGCAGGATGTTTTTGTTATCGAGAAAGTGATTAGAAAAAAAGGAAATAAAAGTTTAGTCAAATGGCGTGGGTATAGCGATAAATTTAACAGTTGGATCCCAACTAAGCAGATTATGATATAATGTTATTATAAATTTTCTCATACTTTTGTTTGACAGATTTACATTTTACTGGTTTACATAACGATATTAGATACTGCTTACGATCGTCAGAGATCGTCATTAGATTAAAAATCTTGACAAATATGAAATCGAATTTGATATTTTTCTGTCGGCCTGGAATTCTGATGTTTAAGAAAGGTTTGATTAGCTGCCAAAACAGTTGTTGTTCGGCAACGGTAAAATTAAATTTCATTATTTGTTTTGCAATGTGATACTTGACATTATATCGTTTAGTTGTTGGTCTGCTGTAATTTGATCTGTCAGCAACAGTGACTATTTCACCATCATCATCAGATTCGCTGTTATATAAAATATCATCTTCATTAAAACCAATAGATTTGTCAATGAAATCTTTGGAAAATGTGACCTCATCACTGACGACCTTATCACTGGCGACTTTGTCGCTAGTATCTTGTTTGTAGAGTTCAGCGAGTCGTTTCATCAAGTCCATTATTATAATATATTTTTATCTAAATTATTGTTATAAGACGACTGATGAGATAAAATATCACCAAAAAGTTAATATATTAAATTACAACGAACTAGCCGAAGCGGTAAGAAAATGTTTGTTGGGTTATAGTGTTGACGTTATTGTAATGCAAGGTGATTCTCATAAAATATTGCTAACAGAAGCAGAAAAAATAAAATTAATGAAAGTGCAGTAGCGACGCTAAAATTTAATCACGATGATATCATAGCATTTGCTCATCATTGCTTGACTAAACTGAATTACAAAATATTATTTATCATCATAGCTAAAACGAATCCTAGCATCGTATTCTCTTGAAAAAGCTGATTTCATTACTCCATCAGCTACAAATTTTACTGCTCTGGAATTTATCTTATAATGCTTTGTCGTAGTTGTAATCGATTTGAATTCGATCTCCTCATCCGTTTCAAGGTTTTTTGAAATAACAGGTTTTGCTGGACATCTAAAATTAATACCACCACCTCGTCCTTTTCTTACATTTTCCTGCTGGGTCACTAGCCCCAGATTTCTCAATCGATTATCAGTTTTTACGTTACTAATATGATTAATAACCAGATCATTGGGTATAGATCCATTGAACACCTCGTAAACAAACCTATGACCAAGATAACGAACTTGATTTGTCGATGTTCCTCTAACAGTTACCCTGATATATCCCATATTACTCATAGTACCAAGAACTTTTTTAGTTTTTCTGTTTCTAATAATACCGCGATCGTTAGCCTCGTATAAATCAAAGACCGGATGCGGCTGAAACTCATCTTCTAAGGATAAGTTTTCAATGTTGTCATCAGTGACTTTATCGTTCACGTGACATACACGCTGTCCCTCTGGAATATCATCGCAAAACAACGTGTAAATAAAATCTTTTCAAAACATTGCAATCCTCTCGGCATTATCTCCCTTTACACTAATCGTATAACCCGCTGACGTTAATTTGCCAACAGATATTCTAGTTTTGATGTTAATAACCGAACCTAATACATTTCCAGCGTATAAGTAATACTTTGGGTGAACATGATAAATCTCTTGCTCACGTGCGCTTGTCAGATTTACTGTCATTATATTATAGGTGATATTTTTTATCTTTAATTGATTTTTAGCGCATGCGCAGTGTGAGATAAAGTTATACTTTGGGTGAATTTGATATGCTTCTTGCTCACATGTGTTTGTTAGATTTGCTGTCATTATATTATAGGCGATTTTTTTATCTTCAATTGATTTTTAGTGCATGCGCAGTGTGAGAAAATTATCAATTAGATATTACATTATAGTATAATAATGTTAAAATTGCGTGATATAGCTAAGAGAAGCCTTATGGGAGAACCTGATAAAATAGCGACTGATTTTGCAGGTTTTGATAATAGTTATCAGTTTGATAATCAAATTGTTTTAGTAAATTTTAATGCAGCAAATCTTTACCACCTACTACAGACAACTGTAAAACGTGAGCTCGAAAAACACAAAAGTATCAGATTATTTGTGCAATATCATGTTATATTTTCAAAGTTAGTTATAACGGAAGAATTAACTAACAAGGAAATTGCAGAACCTTATATGAACGCAAAATCAAGACGTGTTTTGCTTGGGACTGATCTGTTATCACTATCTGATGAAATACACCAAGAAATCTGGAAAAAATAGAGGAATTCACTCAATTAGGTTCGGGTTGGAAGTTTGAAATGATCAAAGAAATATTGTTTCACACGATGAAATATAACGCATTACGAGGTAGTTCATACATCGACCTGCCACCAAAAATAAAAAGTAAAAGATGTTGTATAAACATCAAAAACGTAGATAACAAGTGTTTCCAATGGGCTGTTCTTTCCGCACTATTTCCAGCAGAAAAACACGCTGATCGCGTTGAAAAATATATCAGTCACGTGTCTAGATTAAATTTTAAAGATATTAACTTTCCTGTGGCAGAAAATCAAATACCAAAATTTGAAAAGCAAAATAATGTTTCAATTAACGTTTTCGGACTAGATGAAAAAGAGGATGTATACCCGAGATATATTTCAGAAAAAGCTTCACAATCTACTATAAATTTACTGTTTTATAAAAATCATTAAGTTTGGATTAAAAACTTTAACGGACTAGTTGGTAGACAGAACAATAAGAATAAGAACAAAAAGTTCTTTTCTTACTGCTGCTTGCATGTTTGTGCTAACAATGAAACATTACAAAAGCATTTGCAGTACTGTAATGATGTGCAAAAAATAACAATGCCATCTAAAAAAAGATAGTGTGTTACAGTTTGTCCATCACATTCACAAACTAAAAATTCCTTTCGTTATATACGCTGATTTTGAGTGTTTACTTCAACCTGTACTTGGCGTAGAAAATAATCCTAATCAATCGAGTACAAGAAAAGCTCAAAATCATATTCCGTGTGGAGTAGCGTATAAGGTAGTTTGTTGTACTGATTCTAGATTATCTAAACCAATTAAATTATATCGTGGTAAAAATCCAGCTATCTACCTTCTCAAGCAGTTGATTAATGAAGTTGATAATATTACTTATCGTTTGAAAAAAGTAACGCCAATGTTAAAATTAACACCTCAACAAGAATCCGATCACGAGCAAGCAGAAATTTGTCATATTTGTGAAAAATCTTTTGATACTGACAACAAAAGAGTACATGACCATTGTCATTTGACCGGACAGTACCGTGGAGCGGCTCATAATCAGTGTAATTTAAAATTTCATGCTCCAGATTTTATTCCAGTTATTCTTCACAATTTTCGAGGATATGATAGCCATATTATAGTAGAAGCTTTTGGTGATCCTGATATAAAATCTCGTCTAAAACTCGATAACGTCATCAAATGCATCCCAAATAATTTTGAAAAGTACATGTCAGTTACGCTAGGTAAATTGCGTTTTATTGACAGCCTGCAGTTTATGGCAGCCTCGTTAGATGAGCTAGTAAAAGGTTGTAGTATATTTGATAGCCTAAGAGACTGTTTTGGAGATAAATTTAATCTACTAGCTAAAAAAGGAGTTTTTCCATACGAATACCTCGACGACTGGAGTAAATTTGATGAAACATCTTTACCTGGCAAAGACAAATTTTACTCACAACTTAAAAATGAAAATATAACTGATGATGAGTACAGGTATGCACAAGATATCTGGAAAGAGTTTGATTGTGAGACGTTTGGTGATTATCATGATTTGTATTTGAAAACTGACGTGTTATTATTAGCAGATGTTTTTGAAAGTTTTCGAGAAGTGAGTTATAATAATTACGGACTAGATCCTTGCTGGTATTATTCTGCCCCTGGACGATGCTCTGCTAAAGTTTAGTAAGGTAAGGTTGGAATTACTGACTAACGTTGATATGTTCAATTTTATTGAAAAAGGTATCCGAGGCGGTATTAGCGTGATAACGAAGAAATATGCTGAAGCAAACAACAAATATTTGAAACAGTATAACCCTGACCTTACTTCAAAGTATATAGTTTATTTAGATTGTAATAACTTGTACGGGTATTCGATGGCAGAACCAATGCCTCTTGGTGGATTTCATTGGATCACGGCTGATCGATTTCTATCGGAGACAGAAAAAAAGATACCCGAAGATGTTTCCTATTTCGTTGAAGTTGATCTTGATTATCCAAATTCGCTACACAAATTACATAACGATTACCCTTTCTGTGCGGAATCGATGGTCATAGATTATAGTTTGTTATCAAAAGAACAACAAGCGTTAGCATCACCAAGGCAACATTCCATGGTCAAGAAACTAGTACCAAATTTACTTGATAAGAAAAATTACGTTTTGCATTACAAAGTTTTAAAACAAGCAGTCGATGCTGGTCTTGTGTTGAGAAAAGTTCATCGTGTACTAAAATTTAATCAGTCGCCGTGGATGAGAGGTTATATTAACTCAAACACTTCAAGAAGGGCTGCAGCGAAAACAGTTTGAAAAAACTTCTTTAAACTGATGAACAATTCCGTTTTTGGTAAGACGATGGAGAATATTAGGAAACGCGTAAATATTGAAATAGTTAATGATGTCAATCGCAGAAACAAACTTGTGTCAGACGATGATTTTGTGAGCATGAAAATATTTAATGAAAATCTTGTTGCAATACAAAGAAGAAAAGTAAATCTAAAACTAAACAAGCCGATCTATGTTGGAGCTGCCGTGTTAGATTTATCAAAGTGGCTGATGTATGATTTTCATTACACTTTTGTTAAAAATCAGTGGCCAGCTAGTAGATTATTGTTTACTGATACTGATTCGCTCGTATATGAAATCGAATGTGAGGACATCTATCAGGACATGTACAATAATCGACATCTGTTTGATCTTTCCGATTATCCACGTGACAGTAAATTTCATGACGACACAAATAAAAAGGTTATTGGTAAGTTTAAAGATGAAATGAACTCAAATATTTTATCGGATTACGCAGCAAAATGTATGCCGTATTATTGGACAATAATAAAATAATGAAAAAAGCAAAAGGTCTGCCTCGTGATTTTGTTAAAAAGTTTATGAAATTTGATGACTACAGGTATGCGCTTGATGGCGGTGTTAGTTTTATGAGAGCTATGGCAATTCGAACTAATCATCATAAACTCGAAACAGATGTCATTATCAAACGTGGATTGTATAATTTTGATGACAAACGCTATTGTAAAAATGGGGTAGATACATTTGCCCTTGGGTATTGTCATGATGATAGATCTATACTCGACATAATCTTTTCCAACTGAAATTTTATCTAAACTTATAAAATAATGTTTGAAAATTTGACAATGACAAATAGCTACAATAGTAACATAAAATATCTAATGATGGACGGTAAACAATTGACAGTTGAATTTAATAATGAAACATCAGGTATATGTTTTAATGGAACACGTGACAAGTTAAAACTTTCGCTCATCAGATCTGATAACAGCGTGTATTTCAATTATCTCGAACAATTGTATCAAAAGTTGCTAGCGGAATTTAAAAACTTTCACAGCCCCATTAGCCAACAAAACTATACTAAACTCACAATTGATCTCGATCGGTCAAAGGTATATTTTATCAACAAAAAATATCCTCTGAACAAACCAGAAATGAAAGATTTGTTTGAGTCCCATCGCTGTGTGAGCGGTAAAGTAAAATTTAGTATCTATAGTCGTGATAGTGAAGTATTTTTAATATCAACAGTTGAAACATTAATCATTGGTAATGAGATGTAAAATAATATCATTTTCATTCTAATGCTAGTTTAATTTCCGCCTTGTTAAGTGAAACGTTCTAATACACAATTTAATTTTCATCCTGTTATCTGATAAAAAATTTGTGGTAAAACCTATTTGCTGTCTTTAGAATAATCGTATTCCACGCATGCGCTGTTCTAACAAATTCGTCACTTCTGTTGACAGAGCTTATCGCATTCCAACACCTGTTGTTTTGTCTGGTTACAAAATACCTGTCTACGTAGTAGTAGTATAGGGAAATGAGGGTTTGGCGGGGTGGGGGAGGAGGTGTGGGAGGGGGGTGGTGGGCCAAAACACTCATTTTCCTATACTACTATAGATTATGCTCTTTGGTAGTTTTATTGAACTAGATTATATATTATGCTCTTTGATAGTTATATTCAGCTAGATTATAGATAATGCTCTTTGGTAGTTCTATTGAGCTAGATTATAGATTATTGTCTTTGGTAGTTCTATTGAGCTAGATTATAGATTATGCTCTTTGGTACTTATACTGAGCTAGATTATAGATTATGCTCTGGTAGTTCTATTAAGCTAGATTCTAGATTATGCTCTTTGGATGTTCTACTCAGCTAGATTATAGATTATGCTCTTTGGTAGTTCTATTCAGCTAGATTATAGATTATGCTCTGGTAGTTCTATTGAGCTAGATTCTAGATTATGCTCTTTGGATGTTCTACTCAGCTAGATTATAGATTATGCTCTTTGGTAGTTCTATTCAGCTAGATTATAGATTATGATCTTAGGTTGTTCTATTCAGCTAGATTATAGATTATGCTCTTTGGTAGTTCTATTGAGCTAGATTATAGATTATGCTCTTTGGTAGTTCTCTTCAGCTATATTATAGATTATGCTGTTTGATAGTTCTATTCAGCTATATTATAAATTATGCTCTTTGGTAGTTCTATTGAGCTAGATTATAGATTATGCTCTTTGGTAGTTCTATTCAGCTAGATTATAGATTATGCTCTTTGGTAGTTCTCTTCAACTAGATTATAGATTATGCTCTTTGGTAGTTCTATTCAGCTAGATTATAGATTATGCTCTTTGGATGTTCTATTGAATTAGATTACAGATTATGCTCTTTGGCATTTCTATTGAGCTAGATTATAGATTATGCTCTTTGGTAGTTCTATTGAGCTTGATTATAGATTATGCTCTTTGGCATTTCTATTGAGCTAGATTATAGATTATGCTCTTTGGTAGTTCTATTGAGCTAGATTATAGATTATGCTCTTTGGTAGTTCTATTCAGCTAGATTGTAGATTATGCTCTTTGGTAGTTCTATTCAGCTAGATTGTAGATTATGCTCTTTGGTAGTTCTGTTCAGCTAGATTATAGATTATGCTTTTTGGTAGTTCTATTGAGCTAGATTATAATGATCTTTGATAGTTTTATTGAGCTAGATTATAGATTATGCTCTTTGGTAGTTCTATTCAGCTAGATTATAGATTATGCTCTTTGGTAGTTCTATTCAGCTAGATTATAGATAATGCTCTTTGGTAGTTATATTGAGTTAGATTATAGATTATGCTCTTTGGATGTTCTGTTCAGCTATATTATAGATTATGCTCTTTGGTAGTTCTATTCAGCTAGATTATAAATTATGCTCAGTGGTCGTTCTCTTCAGCTAGATCATAGATTATTGTCTCTGGTAGTTTGATTGAGCTAGATTATTGATTATGTTTTTGATAGTTCTATTAAGCTAGATTATAGATTATGCTCTTTGGTAGTGCTATTGAGCTAGATTATACATTATGCTCTTTGGTAGTTCTATTCAGCTAAATTATAGATTATGCTCTTTGATAGTTCTATTGAGCTAGATTATAGATAATGCTCTTTGGTAGTTCTATTCAGCTGGATTGTAGATTATGCTCTTTGGTAGTTCTGTTTAGCTAGATTATAGATTATGCTCTTTGGTAGTTCTATTGAGCTAGATTATAGATTATGCTCTTTGGTACTTCTATTGAGCTAGATTATAGATTATGCTCTTTAGTAGTTCTTTTCAGCTATGTTATAGATTATGTTCTTTGGTAGTTCTATTGAGCTAGATTATAGATTATGTTCTTTGGTAGTTATATTGAGCTAGATTATAGATTATGTTCTTTGGTAGTTCTATTGAGCTATATTATAGATTATGCTCTTTTGTAGTTCTATTCAGCTATATTATAAATTATGCTCGGTGGTAGTTCTCTTCAGCTAGATCATAGATTATGGTCTTTGGTAGTTTGATTGAGCTAGATTATAGATTATGTTTTTTGATAGTTCTATTAAGCTAGATTATAGATAATGCTCTTTGGTAGTTCTATTGAGCTAGATTATAAATTATGGTCTTTGATAGTTCTCATCAGCTAGATTAAAGATTATGTGCTTTGATAGTTCTATTAAGCTAGATTATAGATTATGCTGTTTGGTAGATCTATTGAGCTAGATTATAGATTATGTTCTTTGGTAGTTCTATTGACTAGAATAAGTTGAAAGTATTTGCTTGTATCAAGTGAATAACAGGTTGTATTTTACTGGGTGAGTGAATAGCTCAGTATATTCAAGAGTGGCAAAACCTTGAGTAAAAAGTACTAGAATATTTCAACCACTGAATAAAATCAATCCATTATTCACTTGGAACAAGCAGTTTTTTTAATTTCATGCTAAAACACATTGGCTAGATAGTGTGTAACAAATTAAAGTAACAGCTTTATACTGTGCATGTTCTTCTGTGTTTTGTGTTCATTTGCACAGAAAATATTTATAATAAGATAATTCTTTTTCCTAATTCATCCTCAGATATTGGAGTTCATACCTAAGACCAATAATAATTGTACTAGCTTGGCACTCTGCATTAGTTTTAGGACTGGTCTGCCCAATGTCAGGATAATGTGACTGGTTGGGACCTGATGCTACATGTCTGCGGCATGATGCCCCAGTGCTAGACATCATTAAAAAACTGCCACACTGCAGACATCATAGCAATATGATTAAAAAAATTGTTAAAGCTACATTAAAAATCCAAATCACACACACACACACACACACACACACACACACATACACACATGAAAAACATGATGAATTCTAAGTTGTTAGAATTGAGTATATGTATGTAAAATCTTTTATTCAGAAGCAGGTGACTCCATGGCAGCTATTCTGTTTATCTGTGCGGTCATTATCCTGGATGCCATTGTAGCTACGCAGAAAATGGTACAAAATACATTTCTAGATTCTATGAGAAGATCATGTTTTTGGTAACATCTAGGATATTATCAAGTTGTGAAATTTAAGAATTTGCAAGGCTTTCAATGTGGAAAGGGAATCCAAAACATGATGCAGGTTGTTGTTCAAGAGGTTTCAGTGTTGTTAAAAGTGTGGAGTTTGGCTATAATTTGTTTTTATTGAGGCTTTATCTGGTAACTGGTTTGAAATGGTTCCATGGGGTGTTGTGATGGTACCTCCAACTATGTCACCATCCTTCAAACCATCTGTAGACTGGGACCTTCCAGCCAACTGTTACTGTGAAAGGAGGCTCTGATTTCATTGAATTTAATCTAAAGAAAGAGACAATCAGTTGAGGAGTTTTGAATTTGCAAAGGTCAAATATTATTTTGGGAAGTTTTGATAATCACTCTGGTGACTTGGGAACACAAAATGTTGCAGTTTTCCATAATTGATTTTTGCTGTTTCTAAAGAAGATGACTTTGTATGGCAAAAGAATTCATGTAAATTAGTCCTCCAAACCTCTCCTGATACTGTTGGATAGTGTTGGTACTGATTTTCACCTTTCCATAAATCATGTAGTCATCAGCATATAATTTAGATTTTAGACACAGGTATTTCTCACAGAGTTGAAGTTACAGTTGGTTGGAGGATACTATTTGAGATATGTACACAATATTTTGAGATCAGATCCTATGTTTGACAATTTGTAAATCCACATGGAATAAATCAACCGGCCATTTTTAAGTTCATAGGTACATAATGCTGTTCCATCATTTATAGTTACTAGTACAATGTGACCTACTATTCACTCATTTTAGTTTCTGTTGCTCTGATCATGTGACTTTACTTAAGCATCCCTTGGCTTTAAAACCTTTGAAATGAGCCAATGTTCAGAAGGTGCATCAGATTGGATGCTATATATGATGGAACTGCATTTTTGATCAAACTTGGAATATATACATTTTTCATTGAGATCTCTGTGAGATTCAATAATGAGCAAGTTCCAGTCAAATTAATAAGGTTAACATGCATTGGATTTACTGAGCTGTAGGCCATATTTTTTATCTGATTTTGTTCAGAATTCAATCATGGGTTTTTAAGGTCAGGGTGTCACAAGATTTTGATAATAAGCCACTCATTTCAATTGTGTGATTTTACATCTTTTTTTACTAAACATATTACCACTCTAGAAAATTTCTGGTCTGAATCTTAGTAAATTCAGTAAATAGACTCAAATTATTAAGCTGTTTATACATTGTAAGAATAGGAGGAACTGGGAAATATGTATCGATAAATTTGCTACAGTGATGTTGGAGAAAATGTACAATTGCCGGCTAGTGGGAATTCTTTGCTGAGATGCAATTTATAACCAGAATTTCTTTTCATGATTATGTATGTTTATTTGCATGTAATTGTGTTATTCATATATTGATTTTTCTCCAATAAGACCACTTAAAAACCCCATGTCTAAGATAATAATTGTTTCTGCAGAGAATTATTTCTAAACCTTTACCATATTTAAAATTCTTAAATATTTTTAAATATGTTTGATGTGTATGATGAAATAGAGTTTGACAGTTGGTAATATTGCCATGTTAAGATGCCTGAAACATGTCTTTTGTATCATATGTATTATGCATTATGCTATTCCTATGGTCAATATCATTACTCTCAAATCATTTTAAAGTTTAATCTATTTTATGTTTTAATAAAATTCTTTTACCCAATATGCTTTTCTCTTAAACATTTTCTGATATAACTACAATGAGTAAAACAGCAATGGCCTTAAATAAAATCAAGAAAAGATAATCCATGGGTTATTGTTAATTCACATGAAGGCCATATGACTATGTAGATGGCAGTATAAAGCAGAGTCTTTAAAACATTTTTTGATTGATTTATTGATGACTTTATGTCCGAGGCATTGTGCATATTAACTGAGTATAGTTAAATCAACATGATATAAGGGAAATAGTTTAAATTGGTTGCATTCTTAAGCCTGCTCTGTGAAATCATATAAGTCATGTGAATGATTTGATGATTTTAAATATTGTTGGTTCAGTTTTTAATTTCTTAAATTCTGATTTGATCTGAAGCATATAAAAAGCTTACGTCCTGGCTTAGTGGACCTAATTTTGAAATTGATGCCAAGACCTCCAGGCCAGTGAACCAATTTGTAAAAATATAAGTTCATCATGCTTATGTGTGTGAGGAATTTGGTTAAAAAACTCATCTGAATAATTACTTTTCAAGAAAAATTGTACTTTTTCTCTAAAATCATACTTTTTCAACCCAGTTATCAAGATTGTTACATAATTTCAAACAGCATGACTATAACAATTTTGCCAAAATTTCAGACTTTCATTTGACTAAAGCATGAGTTACAAATTCCCACAAAATCAACCTGCATGTTATGAAAATGAAAACCAAGGATAAAATTCAGCATATGTTTTGATGGAGCTCCATTTCAGTGAGCAACCAACACAAGAAGTGGAGACTTATATCCTCAACTTTAGTTGTTCAGATTTTGGTACAATAGTCAGTAGTATATAACGCTATTCCCATCTTCAGATTTGGGTACAATAGTCAGTAGTATATAACCCCAATTCCCATCTTCAGATTTTGGTACAATAGTCAGTAGTATATAACCCCTATTCCCATCTTCAGATTTGGTACAATAGTCAGTAGTATATCCATATTTAGATTTGGGTACAATAGTCAGTAGTATATAACCCCAATTCCCATCTTCAGATTTTGGTACAGTAGTCAGTAGTATAATACTCCTATTCCCATCTTCAGAATTTGGTACAATAGTCAGTAGTATAATACTCCTATTCCCATCTTTAGAATTTGGTACAATAGTCAGTAGTATATAACCCCTATTCCCATATTTAGATTTTGGTACAATAGTCAGTAGTATATAACCGCTATTCCCATCTATAGATTTGGGTACAATAGCCTCTAGTGTATAATCTGTATGCCCTAGGCCACCCCCATTCCCATCTTCAGAATTTGGTACAATAGTCAGTAGTATAATACTCCTATTCCCATCTTTAGAATTTGGTACAATAGTCAGTAGTATATAACCCCTATTCCATATTTAGATTTGGGTACAATAGTCAGTAGTATATAACCCCTATTCCCATCTTCAGAATTTGGTACAATAGTCAGTAGTATAATACTCCTATTCCCAAATTTGGTACAATAGTCAGTAGTATATAACCCCTATTCCCATATTTAGATTTGGGTACAATAGTCAGTAGTATATAACCCCTATTCCCATCTTCAGATTTTGGTACAGTAGTCAGTAGTATAATACTCCTATTCCCATCTTCAGATTTTGGTACAATAGTCAGTAGTATATTTCCCTTATTCCCCATCTTCAGATTTGGGTACAATAGTCAGTAGTATATAACCCCTACTACCATATTTAGATTTGGGTACAATAGTCAGTAGTATATAACCCCTATTCCCATCTTCAGATTTTGGTACAGTAGTCAGTAGTATATAAACCCTATTCCAATATTTAGATATGGGTACAATAGTCAGTAGTATATTTCCCTTATTCCCATCTTCAGATTTGGGTACAATAGTCAGTAGTATATTTCCCTTATTCCCATCTTCAGATTTGGGTACAATAGTCAGTAGTATATAACCCCTATTCCCATCTTCAGATTTTGGTACAGTAGTCAACCCCTACTACCATATTTAGATTTGGGTACAATAGTCAGTAGTATATAACCCCTATTCCCCATCTTAAGATTTTGGTACAGTAGTCAGTAGTATATAACCCCTATTCCCATCTATAGATTTGGGTACAATAGCCTCTAGTGTATAATCTGTATGCCCTAGGGCCACCCCCATTCCCATCTTCAGATTTCTTAAACTGAAAACCAAGAGCCACTGGTCCCATACAAATATACAGGATAAAAGATCAGTGCCTGTCCCCTGATTTTATCTGAATAAATTAAAGAATCTAGATTTAGAAAAAAATAATAACAAAAACAAAATAAAAAAGAAAAAGCAAGTAGCACATCATGCCCTTGACCTGCAATAAATTTTAATGCACCATTTGACCAAAGGAATAGCAGATCTTTTTAAAGAGATAAAGATATACAGAGAATGCCCATACTGCTAATTAGATATTTTCAGCTAATGCTCTTTAAATTGGATGATGCTCTATTAAAAAGATAAGCAATTTATGATAAGAAATTTGGCAAAATCAATTAACCTGGCCAATTTTGTGTGCAACAGCAAGATGTGGAATGGTTCTATGATTTTATGTCTTGGAGATGGGTTAATAACATCAAAATATAAGTTTCAGAAGTATTTTTAAAGAAAAAGAAAACTCCAATCTGAATGCTCAATGCCATTACCACCGTATTATAAAAGCATTTGATCCAACGGGCATCAGTATAGATAGAAATGTTGGAGAAATAACAAAGAAAGACAACTTTAAGCACAGTTTCTAGTTTAAGACTAACAGTCTAGTTTTGATATGAATAAAATTGACAAAGAAGAATAAATGAGAGAAAAAGTATGGCTTATGATGGATAGAAGATGGGTTTAAACAAAGCTGTAAATAAATCTGAAGTGAAAAATGATGACCTGTGGTGGAAAGACGATGGTTTGAATAAATTTTTAGATATATGTGTGGAAAAAAATTATGGCCTGTGGAGGGATAGAGGATGATTTATTACACTCAGTAATACAAGCAAAGAAATAGGTTGGATATGCTTCTTTCTGCAAGTTAGCAGTGGATTACATAAGAAGGAAAATTGCCTAGAAGTGAGCAGTGGACTAACATTAATAAAGAAAATTGTATACAAGTTAACAGTATACTAACATTAGAAGGAAAATTGCCTGTAAGTTAGGAGTGGACTAACCGGAGAAGGAAAACTATCTACAAGGTTAGCTGTGGACTAACTAAGGAAAATTGCCTACAAGTTAGCAGTGGAATAACGTAAAAAGGAAAAGTGTCTACAAGTTCACATAGATAAGGAAAATGTTCTCCAAGTTAATTTTTGACTAGCTTAATAAAATTATCTACAATTTAGTAGTGAACATAGGAAAATTGTCTACAAGTTAGCAGTGGACTAACAAGAAGAAAATTGGTCTACAAGTTAGCATTGGACTAACAAGAAAGAAAATTGTCTACAAGTTAGCATATGGGACTAACAATAAAGAAAATTTAGCATTGGACTAACAAGAAACTTATCTGCCAGTTAAAGTTGAATAATGGTTAAGAAGGAAAATTGTAATCAGAATCAGAGCATTAGATCATATGTGAGATCTATTTTATATCATACGTGAGATCTAGTTTACATATCCAAGACAAAAAATAAATTTAAAACAAAAAGGGTTTAATATTTAATTTTAGCTAATAAGGTTTTGGCACAGATGGGAATGTTACCGGTACAACAATATGCAAATGATGTTTGGGTTCAGAAGTTAAGCCTACACTATGGTGGTAATAAGCATTGACAACCCAGTGATATAGTGATGAAAATGAAGTAGTGTATGGTGTTTATGTTCATTTTGATTAGAAATATTTGAGCCAGGTCCTTAGAAGTCCTAGAAGATATTGTA
This sequence comes from Potamilus streckersoni, assembly GCA_016746295.1. Lineage (NCBI taxonomy): Eukaryota > Metazoa > Mollusca > Bivalvia > Unionida > Unionidae > Potamilus > Potamilus streckersoni. The sequence continues at coordinate 799,804 of JAEAOA010002361.1, read as the reverse complement.
AAAAAAATTAACTACCGGTAAATATGGCAACAAAAAGAAAAATATGAAAACCCTCAGTTTAAAAAAAACACAAGAGAGTGTTCAGATCATTTGAAAAGCCACTTGTCTTATTGTACACAAGTGTTGTAAAGATCTACTTAAAAATATACAACTTTTGAGATTTTATAATAATTATTTTTCCAACATTGTGTGCAATAAAGTTTACAAAAGAAAATGGCTTTTTGGAGACAACACTGTAATTCCAATAGATTCTTGTGATCAATTAGATTAATTAATATGATTACTTATTAGATTGTGCAGCAGGAAAACTAATCGTTCTTACTGATGATAGTACAAAATTTTAATTGTGTAAAAATAAAAGCAACCTATTGAACAAAATTAGCATTCCTATAGTAGCATTTATGGAATATTTTTAGGGGTAATAGAACCAAAGTATAACTCTCAAAATATATCCATGAAAATATGAAAATTCGTTGTTATCTTGTACTCAAAATGATTTAATATGAGCTGTTATTATAAGAAATAGTTGGAAGTAAAGGAAAATTATAGAAATAACTTTGAACGAGCTATTATATTACAAAGTGGTTGGAGTATAACTATTAGATTCCCATGGGCAATAGTGACCAAAGATAAAGTGTTCACAATATTCACCAACTAATGATTAAGCATCTTATTTTGAAAAGAGGCAATCTTTTTTAATGTTATAGTTGAATATCTTGTGATGGTATAATATAATTAGATTCATCTAGTTATTTATAATATATACTGTTGCATATATTGAATTTGAAATAATTTTCCTCAAAATATTTTATTATATTCTTGCATACTTTTTTCTCCTATATCATCCTTAAAGCATGTATTTTACTTCTAAAGGCACATAATTCATGTATTGCAATACCACCCAACCCCTCAACTTTTAAAATTGTAAAGTTAGGCTTTATATAAACTATTCATCAGAAACCAATGTTTTAATCCTCAGTTATAAAAAAAGGCAAATCACTTATTTAATGGCTTTGTGTGTAGAAGACCTGTATCTGTATTAGCTGCATCAAAGTAACCCATCTTCATCATCAAAGTAAACCTTCTTCATCATCAAAGTAACCATCTTCATTCATCAACGTAACCATCTTCAATCATCAATGTAACCATATCATCATCAAGGTAACCAACTTTCATCATCAAAGTAACCATATTCATCCATCAAAGTAACCAAATTCATCACAAAGTAACCCTGCTTCATCATCAAGTAGACATCTTCAACACCAAAGTAACCATCTTCATCCCAAATGTAACCATCTTTCACATCAAAGTAACCATATTCAGCACCAAAGTAATCATATTCATCATCAAATAACCATACTTCATCATCAAAGTAAACAGCATCTTCAAAGTATACATATTCATCTTCAAAGTAACCATAATCCATCACAAAGAACCATCTTCAACATCAAAGTAACCAACTAATCATCAAAGTAAACATCTTCAGCATCAATGTAACCATACTCATCATCAAAGTAACCATATTCATCATCAATGTAACCATCTTCATCATCAAAGTAGCCATATTCATCATCAAGTAACCTGATTCATCATCAATGTAACCATATTCATCAAAAAAAAAAAAAAAAAAAAAAAAAAAAAAAAACAAAGTAACCACTATCCTCTTCAAAGGAGACATCTTCATCATCAAAGCAACCATATTCATCAACAAAGTAACCATCGTACATCAGTCAAAGTAACAACAACTTCAAAGTTAACCCATATTCCATCATCAAAGTAACCAATGCATCATCAAAGGAACCATCTTCATCAACAATAACATCAACTTTCAAAGTAACCATATTCACATCAAAGTAACCATATTCATCATCAAAGTACATCACTACAAAGTAACATATTCATCATCACAAAAGTAACCATAATCCATCACAAAGTAACCATCTCATCATCAAATAACCATATTCATCACACTGTAACCAATTTCATCATAATGTAACCATCTTCATCATCAAAGTACCATATTCATCACAAGTAACATATTCATCACAAAGTAACCATCAATGTAACCATATTCACCACAAAGTAACCATCTTCATCATCAAAGTAAACCATATTCTCATACAAGTAACCATCTTCATCATCAATGAAACCATCTTCATCATCAATGTAACCATATTCATCATCAAAGTAACCATCTTCATCATCAATGAAACCATCTTTCTTCATACATCACAGTACCCATGTCATCTCAAAGTAACATCTTCATCATCCAATTAACCATCTTTCATCATCAACGTAACTATATTCATCATCAAAGTAACCATATGTCATCAGCAAGTAACCATATTCAACATCAAAGTAACATCTTCATCACAATGAAACCATCTCACATACAAAGTAGCAATTCATCATCAAAGAACCAGCATCATCAAATAATCCAATTCATCATCAAAGTAATGATATTCATCATCAAAGTAACCAACTTCATCATCAAATAACCCTACTTCATCATCATGAACCATATTCCACATCAAAGTAACCAAATTCATCATCAAAGCAACCATATTCATCATCAAAGTAACCATCTCATCATCCATTCAATGTAACCACTCATCACAAAATAACCATATTTCATCACAAAGTAACCTCTGTCATCATCAATGTTAACATATCTTCATCAAAGTAACCATATTACATCATCAAAGTAACCATCTCTTCATCTTCAATTAACCATCTTCATCATCAAAGTAACCATCCTTCATCATCAAGGTAACCATCTTCCATCAATCAATGTCACCATATCATCATCAAAGTGACCATCTTCATCACATGTAACCATCTACTTCATCAAAGTAACCATATTCATCATCAAAGAACAATCTTCATCACAATTAACCATCTTCATCATCAAAGTTGAACCATATTCACACAAGTACCCATCTCAGCATCAATGTAACCATCTTCATCATCAAAGTAACCCATAATCATCACCAAAGTAACCATCTTCATCTTCAAGTAACCATATTCATCATCAAAGTAACCATCTCACATCAATGTAACCATCTCATCATCAAAGAAACCATATTCATCATCAATTAACCATCTTCATCATCAAGTAACCATATTTCATCACCAAAGTACCATCTTCATCATCAAGGTAACCATATTCATACCATCAAAGTAACCATCTTCATTATCAATGGTAACCTCTTCATCATCAAAGTAACATATCATCATCAATGAAACCATCTTCATCATCAATTAACCAGCTCCTCATCATTAACCATCAGCATCATCAAAGTAACCATATTCATCACCAAAGTAACCATATTCATCATCAATTAACCATATTCATCAACAAAGTAACCAGCTTCATCTCAAAGTAGACATCTCATCACAAAGAACCATAATTCATCACCAAAGTAACCATATTCATCATCAATGGAAACCCATCTTCAACAGCAAAAGAACCATCTTCACATCAATGTTACCATATGCATCATCAAAGTAACATATTCCATCCATCAAAGTAACAATCATCATCAATGTAACCATCTACATCATCAAAGAAACCATAGTCATCTCAAAGTAACCAATCTTCATCCATCAGTCAAAGTAACCATATTCATCACCAAAGTAACCATAGTCATCATCAAAGTAACCATCTTCATCATCAAAGTAACCATATTTATCATCAAGGGTAGCCATCTTCATCATCAAAGTAACCATATTCATCATCAAGGTATCCATCTTCATCATCGAAGTAACCATATTCATCTCAAAGGTAACCAAAATGATCATCAATGTAACCATAGTCATCATCAATGCAACCATCTTCTTCATCAAAGGTAACCATATTCATCATCAAAGTAACCATCTTCATCATCAATGTAACCATATTTCATCATTAAAGTAACCATATTCATCATCAAAGGTAACCAACTTCATCATCAAAGTAACCATATTCATCATCAAAGTAACCATATTCATCATCAAAGTAACCATCTTCATCATCAATGGTAACCATATTCATCATCAAAGTAACCATATTCATCAACAAAGTAACCAACTTCATCATCAAAGTAACCTTCTTCATCATCTAGGCTTGTTCTCTTTGCGTTCTGACTCCATTTTACCACTACTTGACATTTGGCTCTCTATTAAAATAACGTGTAAAATAATTTTGGTTTAATTATTAAAGCTAGAGTAGGATGTCCACCAGCGATATTGCTTATAGAAACTAGTAGAATTTATAGTGGCAAATGGAGTATATAAGGGGATATACTGGTAAATTGTACAACACAAGGATTTTTGGTAAAAAAAAAAAATGGATGTAACAATTGAGAAATACAAGTTCTACATAAATTATCAAAATCATTGACAAATGTATAGGTTCCATCTATGGGTGAGTACACCAATTTAAAAGTGCCTTCCTTGGGTCCCATGTATGTTTTAATGGAACAGCTCTTAGATGAACTAAACATAACATCTATCACCAGCCAGCTTGAACATATAAAAGTTATATTCATTAATAATAGAAATATCTTGTAGATTGATTATATTGTTTTGTTTCCTTATGGAGTGGAAAACATTCCTTCTTTTCTAACTCTTGGCCAAACCAATACATTGCAAAAATATTCTTGTTTGACAAGTCAAAAAACATCATAATTAAACCTGTATTCCAGACAAAGATGAATATGTATCATTACTCATAAAGACCATTATCAAATCAAGACAAGAATATTGTCACACATAATAACAACTGTATCAATAAATCTCTAAATGATCAACTGCTTCATTAATTTGATATATACATTACCAATCTCAGCAAACAAAAGAATCCTGTAATTGTTATGGGTTTAACACCATTTTTCAGTACAAGATAGGCTATACATTGCAGCCTGTATTATTTGGTAACAGAAGAACCTGAAAAGCCTGGAAAGAAGTAGTGACCCATGATAGGCTACTGGCAAGCATTCTCATATAGCCTCATTGAATGAGCCAGAGACTGGAACCCATGCAAAGGTGAGTCAGGGTCTATGTCTTTCCAAGACACAGTACAAAAAGGTCAAATAAAACAAAATGAACAAGCTTATGGACAGGTGAGCTATAAATGGTGCTCTAGGTGAAGATACTCTTAGAAATTTTCCCCTATACCAGCATGCAACTGCCAAGTCCAACTGAACTTCTTTCATTATGTCTTGACCATAAAATAGACTGTGCCTGTAAGCATGTGTTCCATTAAAGTACAGTCAACTTGGCAAATACTGAAATAAAGTTGTGTGTTTGTGGGCATGAGAGAAAGGTTTATACCTTTCAAAGTTAGGAATGAGACAACAGATAAATTATTACAACACAAAAATTCAAAATGTCTTCATTTCTTGATTTTATTCATAAATAAGAACCTGTGAATAACAGACTACTTAAGGGTACACAGAAGTCTTAAGTTTGCAAATATATCTCTCTGTGTGTGCGTGTCTGTGTGTGTGTGAAAAAGAGAGAGAATTCTGAAATGGCATTTTGCTTGTAGCATTCTTTCAATAACGTCTCCAGAGGAAAATTAAGCTGAAATATGCAATAAGTTTATTCATAAAAAGTGAGAATCAATAACAATGTTGACACCAAAAAAATTAAAAAAAGTTGTTTAATGTAAATTGGAATGATTTATATCTGCTTGCATGACAACCATATATTGACATATTTTTTTACTTGTATCTTTCACAATTAATTAACAATGCACTATGGTCTGTGCACATGTACCTTATATAACTCTGAAAATCTCATTACACATACAGAGTCAAAACTGTTAAAAGTAGATTTCACAGTATTTCAAAAATGTGGATTTGACTGCAATTCAAAAAGTGGATTTTACAGTATGAATGGAGTTATGTATTTCAAAAAAACTCCTTTTTTAAAATAATGAAATAACATCCATTCCCATGTATGTACTGTGTGATTCTTCTGTGAATCACTAATTAAAGTAGAACACCTTCCTTGTGCCACACCACACAAATATGAGTACTGTTGATTATTACTTTGTTAAAACCATAAATATAAAATAAAATAAAAAAAATCTACAAGTTGTTTTCAAGTAATTCTCAAAATAAAACTTGTTTGGTTCACCTCTAGTATACTAATACTGGTTTTCAAAAGCTACTTCCTTATCCTTAAAGTCCAAACATCTTAAGATATATATTCTAGTACTGACTAAACAGGTCACATTATTAGTTTTCTAGCAGTTGACCTGAAATCCTAGCTGACTGCATATTGACACCCATCCAAGTACTGTCATATACCACCAAGCAATGTGAAAATATATCAAGATATATATTTTTGCTAACAAACATGCCAAATCATCAAGTTTGTGCATTATCAAGTTATAAGATCGCTCATTTCCTGAATATCCTGGGTATAACATTGATGCATGTTATTTCATGGAAAACATAACACAGACAGGTATGACATTGATTAATATTATATCATGACAAGTATAACACCCACAGGTATTACATTATTCAATGTTATTTCAATGAAAATATAGATATGACAAAGATACATTATTTCATGGAAAACATAACACTGATGGGTATGACAATGATAAATATTATAGCACAGAAAACATAACTCTGATAGGTAAGACACTGATGCATGCAAACTATCCACAAAGTTTAGTTCTGGTATGTGATATGGAGTTAATGTTAAGGTGTGGAAACAGCTCTTCTTTGAGGCACAGTGATCCTGATATTTGATCTTTAGAACCCCAAAATTTATAAGGTTCTTGCTTATTCCAAGCTAAACACAAAGTTATATCCATGCATATACTGTAGGATTCCTGTTACTGTGCAGAAACCTCGTTTCCTTTCTAGCAATAATAGTGACCTTGATCTTTTGGACCCCAATATCAATAGGGTTCTTTTTTATCACAAGTACAAGCCATTCATAAAGTTCAGAATCTGCAGATGATGAAGAACTTAAGTTATGGTGCAGAAAATGAAAAGTTAACAGACAAAAGGATAGTGTCATAACACAATAACATACCAATAGTGTCATAACACAATAACATATCAATAGTGTCATAACACAATAACATACCAATAGTGTCATAACACAATAACATATCAATAGTGAGATAACAGAATAATATACAGATAGGATCATAGCACAATAACATACAGATAGGGTCATAACATAATAACAGACATACAGATAAGAGTCATAACATAATATGCTTATATAAAAGGTTGGTGTATCAAAAAATATTTTAAAAGTGCCTGTGAGCCATTCCTAATAAACAGAGATTGCACATAGATTCTATCTCACAATTTTTATACCAATGCACATAATATGGTTAGGAATTCTTGCACTAATTGTAAAACATTGAATCTTGTATATTCTTATATATTGACAGTTTGTTTATATTTCTTATATGACCTTTCTGTACTGTGTCTTTGAAGCACAGACTCTGTGACCCATTTGAAGTACCTAAATACCCACAATTCTCTTTTCCTGTTGTATCCCATCTTGGGCAGAAGCAGTGTAATCTGGACTGACATACAATGTTACAAGACAAGTAAGTATTATCATATTTGGCTGATCAACAGTAAATGTGGCACAAATTCTACTAAGAGATAACTTTTATTTTTCATTTGAATGCCACTACCAAACATTGTTCTTTACACCGTAAAAGCATGACACAAATTTTCCATGTAGCAAATAAAAAGTATCCAGACTTTTTGCTGCAGAAGATAATGTACTGATCCAAAATATGTTGCGATTGTTAGTTTTGATATTTGGCCAAGTAAACAGTCCTTGTCATTTAAAAACGGTGGTGTTTCATGAATCACAAGTCTATATCTATCCATCAGCAGAGCATATTTTATCACCATAAGTCTACATCTATCCATCAGCTGGCACACTGTATCAGCCCAGTTCTTCCTGTAATGTAAACAAAAATGTCACACAGTATAAATTTTCAAGCTATAGGTATCAGCTGACACTGTCTTTTCCTGTATTCAACATCAAATGAAAAAGAAGCATAATTAGAATCTATATAGTCCATTTGCTGTCCTGGACTGACCACAAAATTCAATTTTATATAAATTTGATTGCATTGACAATTAAGATCCCACTTAGTTTTGGATATACTAATGTCTAATTTGTTTTGATATAACTATGACTTTTTTTACTTGGACATTCTCATGTCTGATTTTACTTGGACATTCTCATGTCTGATTTTATTTGGACATGCACATTTTCTTATGTTACTTGGACATACTCTTGTCTGATTTTACTTGGACTAACTCATGTTTGATTTCCCATATAACTTTTAAGGTTTTATTACAAATTTTAATCCCCACTACTTTAATAGTCTGAGGAATTACCACAATAGGTGTTACTAATAAGATTTTTGAACACAAGGACAAGGAGTTATGACATGCATGGGATTGTAGTTCAATTCAAAATGCATATTATAGGCTGGGTAATCCTTGTTACTGACTGATCATCCCATAGTATTACTTCTATGATAACAGGGAGCAGAAATTCTTTAAAAAAAATAAAGGAGAGCAAGTAGGCATATTTTTTTTCAAAATAATGTTCATACACATGAGAAAAGACTATGAATTTTAAATCATTTAGAGGTGCTACAGTGAAAAATTCTTAGGATCCTGGAAAGTCACTTTTTTAAGTGGAGTAGCCATCGATTGATGCAGTTTAGAGTTTTGTGTTCTTTTCATCTGACCTTTGTCAATAAAGTTTAAATGAATCATCCCTTATGAAGAATTTTTAATCCTAATACCCAGTTCTCTGTCTGGAGACTGTAGCTAAAGATTGTTCTAATTTCAAATACCAACTTTTGTTTTTCTTTCTTCGTGTTTTCCTAATGATTTTGTTGATGTAATATCTGTTCAAGCTTCTAAACAAGCTTTCATATCATTGAAGATATACACAAAAGTATATAGTACTCATTTTATAACACTGTTCATGGAACCAGTACTCATTTTTATAACACTGTTCATGGGACCAGTAATCATTTTCATAACACTGTTCATGATACCAGTTCTCATTTTATAACACTGTTCATGGGACCAGTACTCATTTTTACAACACTGTTCATGGAACAGTACTCATTTTTATAACACTGTTCATGGGACCAGTACTCATTTTATAACACTGTTCATGGGACCAGTACTCATTTTTATAACACTGTTCATGGAACAGTACTCATTTTTATAACACTATTCATGGGGACTTAGACTTATTATGATAACATTATTCACTGAATCAGCATTCAAATTTTACAATGTTCATGTTACCAGCTTTTTTGTGGGTATAAATCTAATACTGGAGTGATGTTTACACAAGATGATCTTCTTTTAGTAACTAAAACTCCAAATGATGGAGTTTAATGAAATCAAATTATAATTGGTTATCATGAACCTAAAATACAAAACAGGGGAGAAAAAACCCAACTGCAATTAATGAACAAAACTGGACCCATGACCATCCCCATATTGCATGAGAGACAGCTGTGAAGTAAAGGGCTGTACATTGTAGGACCACTGTATTTTACTCCCTGAAAATTTGTTAATTTAGACAAAACAAAAGTTATTTTTAATAGAAAGATTTGATTTTTTTAATCAACACACATAAAAGGTAATACACCAAAAATAATTGAAGGAAGATGCCTAGCTTACAAAGTCAATCTCAAACAAAAACAGTCTCCTGAGTCGAAATAAACTTGGCCATTCAGATACAAAATACCTGAATAATATGACTGGATCTCACAAAGTAGCAAACTTGTGTGACAGCTTAATGAAATGAAAAAAGCAAACTTTCTCATTATTTAAAGTCAGATAAAAAATTGAGACTCTAAAGTGGTAACAGTGCATGATCATTAATATGTGTACTGCTTGCTAACTCATCCAACATCTTGATAACTTAAGCCTATCATTTTAAGTTTGATCAAAATTGAATCAATGTTTTCTTTCTTTGTCAGGTATTTGGTATCTTACTGCATATGAAAACACAAAGGATATAGCATGTCAAGGCAAATTAAATCATGTGGCTTTCCAAAGGAAACACTGATGGTAATGAATCAGATACCTATGGACTGCACATCAAATGCTAAACCACTTGGTATACTTTGGCTCCAACACCTGGTTAAACACCTGGCCTTCAAACCATCAAACTCAGCAAATCAGAAACAGGATCACTTCATTAAAATGTAGAGATTTTTTTCATTTTCAAAATCACTCTAGATCATGATAATAGAATCAGGTTCCCACAAGGTTTAAAATTTCCAGGTCTTTTCCAGGATTTTTTTCTGGATGAAAATGATATTTTTCCAGATTCACCTTGCCATTACAAAACAAATGTTTAAAAAATGTTTGGAGATTAGAAAACATGCATTTTTTAAATAAATGTTAAAACTCTCATACCATCTGTATTAAAAATATGAGCATATTCTAACACAACACGATATGTACCACTCAACACAAGTAGAGCTCTTAAAAATAATATAAATTTGCATACAACTCATTTTAATGTACAAAAAATATTAACTTTACTTGGCTTAATGGCATATGTATTTGCATTTTTTCAGACAGGTTATTGGTAAAGGACCTTTCTAGTTTTGACAGCAAGCCCTTAAAAATGAAATACCTTTGCACAAAAAAAAGGATTTTTAAAAAATCAACTTATGCAGGATTTGGTGAAAATGCTCTTCATGCAGCACATATTCATCCATGTCATCATTTTATTAAATAAATGACACGTATCACTACAATATATATGCACTTACTTAAAGGAACTCATGTATTGAATGCAAGATTTGTACTAGAAGAGGTTTAAACCTGCTGTCTTCACCCTGAACATAGAATTCGAATGATCTTAACCCATTTTAGCATCAACTTGAATCCTGTTTAAAAAGCAGAGTTGACTACCTTTTTGACATGTTTTTGACAAGCAAGAAAAATAGGCAAAAGTAATTATTAACTGACATGTGCTATATGTTTGACCATCAGAGCTTGTAAGGGTCAGAAATCAGACATATATTTTCAATGAATGCATCTGCACCTCCACAGCCCAGGGAAATAGTAATGTATTCCTTGTCAATTCTCAAAGACTTACAAAATACTTTCACCATTCAGGCATGCATTACATTGCTTGTTACAGTCTGACTGGGATAGTAAGGGTATGATTCCCTAATGATTTAAACCAGTGAAGAAGTTCTAAAATGCTTAGCTACTAATTGCTACCAACATTTTATGCAAGGTAGTTCAACGCAATGGACAAACCCTATTAAAAGCTTAAAACTTGTCCAATCTGCCAGACAGAAATATGACAGTCTAAGTAATATAAATTACATATTGGGTAAGTTCTTCAATAATTTCAAAAAGGCATGTTTGGAAAACATTTCAAAACCTAATTTCTGTTGATAAAGTTTTTTTAAAACAAATCTAAGTATAATGCATCCATCTGAGGCATGGACAAACCTACCACTTCCTCCTCTCCCATGTAGAAATAGGTCTCTAGCAAGTGACTGGCTTTAGAAGCTAGGTCCTCATTCCTGTGATACTCCAACCCCTCAAGTTGAGTCACCCCATCACAATGTTCCATCACATGCACACCCTGAATACAAAAATTGAATACAATAGTAAACCAGACAATCAATATTTCATATGGTTTTATCAACTGGACTGAAACCCACTAAGGTCTGACAAACACAGAGACATTAGAAATGCAATATGTTTATTAGTAAATTATGATTTTGTATGCAAACCCAATCACACTGATATTATGGAATAAATACTACTACCTCTTGATCCAGCAATCTTGAAAATACAACAAATTTCATCTTTACTATATATATATATATATATATATATATATATATATATATATATATATATATATATATATATATATATATACATACATACATACATACATACATACATACATACATACATACATACATACATACATACATACATATAAAAAGGGAAGAAACTCTTACACATTATCTCCCCTACCACTGCATGGTGGCTACCCATTAACCAGATGTAAAACCGTCTATGCTGAGCAATACATGAATTATGATGCTCGCATTTTCAGGTTGTTGTGGAAGGGTTCATTTACTTACTACAAAATTGACTTCAACTGAATGCATTTCCAGATCATTTTAACTGTCAGGAGATTAGGAAACAGAAAGAGGAAATACATGAGCATCTAACCCTTTTCCTTTAAGGGATACATAGCTAGATTCCCAATATTAAGGATAAACTTGTTCTCCTGACATAAGGACAGCACAACCAATGATCATGTACTATGTGATGACAATATATTGAAGAGAAGAAAAGAATGACTTTTACTTATCCAGAAATATCCAGGCAATTCCAGCAAAAGTGCTGAATTCTTGCCCATGAGGAGGTTGTGCTGACATTAATTTGACCCAGTGGTCATCTGAGCTGCACTGTTACCATGAGTAAATCAGGTAAAGCTAGAACAGATACATAAATACCTGAGAAGGTTGACTGTCTGTATTAGCTAACAGATTATATTATGACTCTGATTGACATGTCATATCTGAAAACATGGTATGCTGTGATAGCAATAATCTAACAAGCTAAAATCTTCATGTGCATGTATAGTCTTCTGCCTGAAAATATTGGAGATCAGGTAGTGGCAGACTTTTTTTATTGGAATGTTTTCCCACTTTTTTTATTAGAATGTTTTCCCCTGAAAATACCATGGAAAATGTATTAGACTATTGCAGGACTAAGGCATTCATAAGGGATGATGCCATCGACCTTAGTCCCTGAAATTCTTAGTCCCTGAAATTCCACAATTACAGGTTTAAGTTCCTTTCTATGCAAGGTTCTCCTGACAAGAGTCAAGTGTGTAGCAGAAGCCTGTCTGAACAAGGATGAAAAACTTATGACAACAGCTGTTTGAGCAGGTTGTGCCTTGCTGGGATTTTCCTGAGGAGGTCTATCACTAGATCAAGATTTTTCACCTGGGATTTGACAAACCCAAGTGGAGTATTCACAAATACTTTTGCAGTTCTAACCCTTCATTTTCTATTATCTGTAACACAATTGAAAGATATACATAACCACAAAATCACTTTTATCGGACCAATATGGAGTCCATGGAACAGGATTCAGGATCATGGACAAGAGAGACAAAGGTTGGCAATTACTTATTCCACAACATCAGAATATGATCTATCACTGACTTGCCATAAAAAAACAACTAAATCTGCTATGAATGGTCCACCAGTGTCAAATGTCTCAACAGTGTGTCAAGCCTGGGCACTGAGACTGCTGGGAATGTGTCTGATCTGGACTGTGATCTTTAGCAGGAAGCTCCAGTCCCAAACCAGACTGCATAGTTCCGATGATATTGTCCTTAGTTTGATGGATGTTTTCTGACACAATGAGAACTACCATCCTGTAGAGTTAATCATTTCAGAAATGAAATGCATTTATTATAGTAAGGATTTACAAATCAACTTTCCAGTCTTTCAGAACAAGCTCATATTCACTCTTGCAAGCTCAAGTTTCCAAGTCACTTGCCATATTCAAAAATCCAAACAATTTAGTTGGGGAGTGCTTGTAATGCAACAATATATATTTTTATCTTGTAGTTAATGTGAAGGTCACTCATATTTTCTCACTTAGATGTGATAATGTCAATATTTATTAAATAAAGGCAGTTTTGACAAATAAGGAATAAATATTGATAAAATAAATATTGATGCCAGCATGACAAGAATGTTGCCAGCAGCTGGCTTTTTTATAAGACATTTTTGTTGTTCCCAAGGTTCTTGATTATTATATACAGATGGTACAAGATCTCACTGACTGAACAAAGACGGAAAAAAGGTACTGATCCTCATCTTCCAAGTCTGTTGAAGCCTTTACCTTATATGCTTGGCTTACACACAGCAGTGATATGCAAAACCTGGTAAAAAAATTTCCACTAGCTTTAAAGGTGAACTGAGTATCCCCCCCCCCCCGACAATCAGAGCTGTTTCCATGTTTACCCAGCAGCATGGATAAGGCAGTGTCATCATTCCTTTGTACGGCACTGTATCTAACCAATGGATACACAATGATAAACTGGCCCACAATGGTTTGGATTGGCATCTGAGCAAGTGTCATGATATGTCTTGCCAGTACATATGGCCAGAAGGCATGCTCTAGAGACAGATGGTTGGATTGTTGGTGGCTGGTTGGGTGGATTGTTGGTGGCTGGTTGGGTGGATTGTTGGTTGGCTGGTTGGGTGGATTGTTGGTTGGCTGGCTGGAAGATTGACTCATGAACTGCTGAGTTAGAATGTTCTGTAAAACAAGATGGATCAACTCAACAGAACATTGTCTCTGCATACCACAGGACAGCCAGCTAGTATGTGACTCAGTTTGGCAAAGCCACAGATATCAAAAGGTATGACCTGACAGATGGCTGAAATGGCTGGTCACAGCTAGAGCAGCAGTGTATGACAGGGAAAGATTTAAGTACTGGTCATCAATGTCAAAAAATACCACACAGGCATACAGACTTAAAAACCCAATGACCATGTCTGGACATGCGGTGAGAAGATATAACACCTACTTGGCTGCCAAAATACAGGAGGGCACTCTCCCAGTAACACCATTCTACTACTGGAGATGTGACCAAAACAGGAACAATATTCCCAAAGTGAGCATCTTGTATCATTGCTTCTTGGACCAGTATATGCTTCTGTGACTCCAGATACACCTGGGAAGGATGCACGGCTGGCATCTATGAAGCCCCTTGTTCCTTTATTTAAAGCTGACCAGGCATAAAAGTTGCAGCAGGCATCATATATATCATTTTCTATGATGGAAGGACAATCATGGTATCCCCCACTATAATAGAATTTTGATGACATTCTAGTTGGAATATTCAAGATAATGCATTCTACTGATAAGGACTTCACCCTTCTTTATTTTGCTCTTCATCAATCTTTTCTACAATATTATGGACTAAACCTTTGTGCAAAAGAGACATGTATAAAGTATATTTTCATTGGCTTTTAATATCTTGTACAAAATTTCTTTATTACTATCATTCCACTGAAAGGACATGAATGACATAAACATCAGAAAATAACCCAAAATTTTCACATATAAAAACAACAAATATTGGTTACTTAAACAAACATAAAATACAGGCTGTGTGCATGATTATTCAACCAATAATAAAGTATAGGTTGTGTGCATGATTAATCAACCAATAATAAAATACAGGCTGTGTGCATAATTATTCAACCAATAATAAAATACACGTTATCAAAATTTAAACCTAAAAAATACCGGGGAAAGTGTTTATACTTAAAAAAAAGCCAAAAATTATGAAAATACAAACTTTTTGTGCCCTTTTAAATTTATTTAACCAAAATAATTAAAATACAAGGCTTGTGTGCAATTATTTTAAAAATAATTTTAAAACCCGAAAAGGGTGTTGGCATAATTTTAAAACAATCTTTAAAAACTAATGTGTGAAATTATTCAACAGCAAAATAAAAATTTTCAGCCGTTCCATACTTAATCAAGAAAAAAAAATACCGAGCTGTGCATGATGAAAAACCAAATTAATATTTAAAATAAGCTGTGCTTGAAATTTCCAAATCATTTTAATCAATTGTCAGGATTAATCAACCAAAAATAAATAAAATATACTGTGTAACCTAAATTCTCAAAATATTATTTTAATTTCATTTGTCCAAATTGTCAAGAAGAGTATTGGATAAAACAAATAGCGCCAAAAACCCGATTAGAAATTATACAAAAATATAAAAAATAAAAAATAATATTCAAATTATACATGATTCATTTAAATCTTACATTTTGATTTTTTGGATCAAACAAGTACCAAATCATACAACATTCTGAAAAGTAAATATCCAAATTTTAAACAACCATACTAGTTTTTGGGTTTTAAAAGGTAAAGAAAAATCTAGAAATTATAAGATTAAATTGGAAAGAAATTTAAAAAATTTTCTCAGTATTTAAAATCGCAATGTTATTTTAATGTTGTGATCAGGTATTGGTATTTACCAACAAAATTAATTAACAATTTTAAAAAAACCCTCAAAGGGTTTTATTCCAAATACTATAATGCAAGAAGAAACAGTTATAATACTCTATTAAAAAACCAGCAGGAAAACATGAAAAATACCAAATGCAAAAAAGTATTATAACCCAATAAAATTTGACAGTCTTATAACTGTCTGGGAAAATGGTTCATTTTTGGGGAAAAAATCAACCAATACCAACACTTTTAAAAATGGAATAATTTTTTTTTTACAATTTTTGATAACCAAATTTGCAATCATATTTTTACCTTTTCTATCTTTAAATTTCAAACAACAAGTCTCCCTGAATTAACGAATAGAAACTTTCGATCACTAAAAAACTTCCCAAATTTAAAAATATTTGTAAATTAGATTTAATTAAAATTTTGAAAAAAATAGTAAAATTTATAAATTATTTTTATATAATATAATATATCTGAAATGATTTCATTAACCTTTGGGGATTTAATGTATAAGAAGTTTTACCTGTTACAGGAAAGTTAAATCATAAAATTATTTTACCTTTCCAAAGCCCTTTTTGTGAACCTGAATAATTTACAAAATAACTCTTAAAATTACTTAATTTAAAAATACTTTGAATTTTCCATCCCTTAAATTAGAATTGTAAGGAAATGAAAAAAGTTGGAAGTTTTAAAAGTCCTGAACTAAACTCCTTTTTATGCCCACTATTTGAGATTTGTACCTATTTATTTTGAGTAAGCCATTATGCAGTATTTAAAACCAATAACTGTTAGACATAAGCAGTTTAAAAAAGAATATGATTCCCAAACCCCAAATTACAGATTTTTGAATTTTTTTTTTATGATAACCATAGGCTCTTAAAATTTCACATCCCAAATTTTGCAAAGACAATAAAAGCCTAAGTAATTGTATCACCTCAAATCGAAGTTAATACCCTTAATTCTATAAAACAATTTGAAAACACACTTGCCAAATAAAATAAACTTAACTTTTTACTTAAATTTTTTTTTACTATTGCACCAAATTTTCCAAACATCATTTTTAACAAACCTAGATCTTAAGTTTTTTAAACCTCACACCTTTTTCCCTACTATCAATCATGACATATAGTGCCTGAGAACTGATTCTGCATATATGACCATTTTGTGGATTCTAACCACTGCTATAATGAAGTTTACCTGTATAAAGGTCCACATCAAAGTCTGAAAGTCACTACACAAATTGATTTTAGACACCTTCAATATATGCCTGTTCATGGTGTAACAACTGAATAATTTCCACTTTAAATATCTTTCCAAAAAGTATTCTTTGTCATGCATTTAAATACATTGGCTTGCATTTAGACATACCAATCATCAAACTTTTAATTAAGTTCAGCACATTCTTTTGCTGAAGGAATGAAATAAGCTGGCAAACACCCACAGAATATGCCATCCAATTGTCCATACTGTTATTTCAGCAATAAAACTTTCTTACTTGTTTAAAATTGTCCTCGGGACACATTCTGAGAGCTGTGTCACAGAATATCATTATTTATGACTGGTCTCAGGACACATTATGACAGCCATTTCACAGAATGCCATTATTTATGACTGGCCTCAGGACACATTATGACAGCCATTTCACAGAAAGCCATTATTTATGACTGACCTCAGGACACATTCTGACAGCCATTTCACAGAATGCCATTATTTATGACTGACCTCAGGACACATTATGACAGCCATTTCACAGAATGCCATTATTTATGACTGACCTCAAGACACATTATGACAGCCATTTCACAGAATGCCATTATTTATGACTGACCTCAGGACACATTCTGCAAGCCATTTCACATCATGCCATTATTTATGACTGACCTCAGGACACATTCTGAGAGCCATTTCACAGCATGCCAATATTTATAACTGACCTCAGGACACATTCTGGGAGCCCTTTCACAGCATGCCATTATTTATGACTGACCTTAGGACACATTCTGACAGCCATTTCACAGAATGCCATTATTTATATCTGACCTTAGGAAACATTCTGACAGCCATTTCACAGAATGCCATGATTTATGACTGACCTCAGGACACATTATGACAGCCATTTCACAGCATGCCATTATTTATGACTGACCTCAGGACACATTATGACAGCCATTTCACAGCATGCCATTTAATTATTTATGACTGACCTCAGGACACATTATGACAGCCATTTCACAGCATGCCATTATTTATGACTGGTCTCAGGACACATTATGACAGCCATTTCACAGCATGCCATTTAATTATTTATGACTGACCTCAGGACACATTATGACAGCCATTTCACAGCATGCCATTATTTATGACTGGTCTCAGGACACATTATGACAGCCATTTCACAGCATGCCATTATTTATGACTGACCTCAGGACACATTATGACAGCCATTTCACAGAATGCCATTATTTATGACTGACCTCAGGACACATTATGACAGCCATTTCACAGCATGCCATTATTTATGACTGGTCTCAGGACACATTATGACAGCCATTTCACAGCATGCCATTATTTATGACTGACCTCAGGACACATTATGACAGCCATTTCACAGAATGCCATTATTTATGACTGGTCTCAGGACACATTATGACAGCCATTTCACAGAATGCCATTATTTATGACTGACCTCAGGACACATTATGACAGCCATTTCACAGCATGCCATTATTTATGACTGACCTCAGGACACATTATGACAGCCATTTCACAGCATGCCATTATTTATAACTGACCTCAGGACACATTCTGGGAGCCATTTCACAGCATGCCATTACTTATGACTGGTCTCAGGACACATTATGACAGCCATTTCACAGCATGCCATTATTTATGACTGACCTCAGGACACATTATGACAGCCATTTCACAGAATGCCATTATTTATGACTGACCTCAGGACACATTCTGAGAGCCATTTCACAGCATGCCAATATTTATAACTGACCTCAGGACACATTCTGGGAGCCCTTTCACAGCATGCCATTATTTATGACTGACCTTAGGACACATTCTGACAGCCATTTCACAGAATGCCATCATTTATAACTGACCTCAGGACACATTCTGACAGCCATTTCACAGAATGCCATTATTTATATCTGACCTTAGGAAACATTCTGAGAGCCATTTCACAGAATGCCATGATTTATGACTGACCTTAGGACACATTCTAACAGCCATTTCACAGAATGCCATTATTTATAACTGACCTCACAGAATGCCAGACCAAGGTTAAGCAGCTCCACATCAGATAATTTAAGTATGGGCACAATATGTTGTAGTACTCCTTGCTGTACAAGATGCCTTGTCATTTCCTCTCCATGCCATGCAATATTACATAGAACATACAGCGCCTATAGAAATGAAAGTCAAATGTTTGAGTTCATACAAGTCAAAAACTACAAATAACTGTTTCTAAAATACATATCTACAAGCTTCCCCAATATGACCCCTTCCAAAAGGTCAAAATGGGTTAGTCTAAGCCTCATGGGTAGGTCTCTTTAGGATAAGAACTAGCCTTTGGATAAATGTGTGTGCATATTATTTTGTCATGACCACTAAGTACATACATAGATATAAGACAGGGATCTGGATAGTGTTCAAGTTATGACCCAAAAACCAAGTCTACTAAAGGATTAGCACTAATCCCAAGTCAATATCAGGCACATGTAAAAACTGTTTATCATGCCAGGTAAGTGTACACATCATTAGTGTCCATGTTTTTGTCCCAGCTAAAGATTAAGTCCCGTGTGAAACAAAAGACCCTGAAGCATCACCCTGGGGTTTCCATGTCTGAAAGGTGATGACACTGTAAGCACTATTCACATATGCCAATTCTCAGACCATCAAGATATTCAACGCCCCAGTCATTTTAAATTTATGTAAAATAACCTGTATATGGTTTCAAATCCTAAAACTGAATCGATCAGATTGGCTATCATGTGTTTTCTTGGGCATGATACTCTATTTCAATTTCCCCTGACCCTAAATCTGCTTGTGTTGCTGTACCATATAATAATAAAAAATAAAAGAAATTAATGTAGCCCCACCCCCATGGGCATGACAAATATTCCAAAAAGCAAAAGTGCCTAATGCTTTTTCAACATATCTGTCTAACTCGGGGTTCCCACATACTGGAAACAGAATTTTCCAGGTCTACTCCAGTTTTTTCCTTGGAGAATTTTAATGTTCACTTATGGCTCTTACTTAGAAAATATGCGCTTTTAAAATCAAAACCTATTTATATTTTGAGACTCTCCCATAACATCTGAATTTGAAATATGACCATGTACTAAACTGTTGATGTCTCACTAGATATAAAAATGAAATTCATATAAATCTGCATGCAACTCATTTAAACTTACAGATAACATTATTAGCTTCATTCCACCTATTTGCATATGTTGTGAAGAAAGTTTTTTTTGAAAAAGGGTGTTTCAAATTTGACAAAAATCTTTCAATTTAAATTTATAGATAAAATTATTAACTTTACTCTGCTTAACTGCATATGTTATGAAGAAAGGTTTTTTAAAACAAAAAGAGGTTCTTTCAAATTTGACAAAAGTCTTTAAAAAATTATACAAGGACTTAATTTACTAACATCTGCCCTCAGTGTAATATGACTATAGACTTCACATTTCAAACAGTCATTGTCTGAAGTTGAGATCTGCATTAAAGATCACCCTAATAGTTTAATGATTAACAAGGTCTGATGGTAAAATTCAATACAATGGTGAGTCATGGGTGGCAGTGGTGGCATAGGTTACCACTTACAATAATGCTTAACACATTGTTTCCAATGTTTACAAAATAATGAGCAAAGATGTATAATAATACATTTCTATTAATTTCCATCAAAATGGGAACTCAGAAATATATGCTTTTATTTAGTTTTTCTTTTAAATGCACTGTGATCACACATTGCAGAAAGCAAGTTTAAAGAATGTAACACTAGACTGGCTTTTATACCTTCCACATAAGAAATATACCAATATGAAGCTGACTGAGTTAGCCTATCTACTTAATTATTCCCCATGCCTGAGCACTTGTATGTACAGAAAGACTGCATCACAATGACCCAGCACATTTTTTAAAATTGAGGAAAACAATAATGACATTTAGTGCTTTTTGGTAAACTTAACAAAAACTGTTGAATATTTGACAAACCAAACATAAAAAGTTAGAAAAACAAAACACATTCAATAGGGTTTAGACTAAAATTTATTGTTCTTGTTGTTAAGTTTACCACCATTTCTCAGTGCAAGATAGGCTGTACATGGTGGCAGGAAAAAGCCAGTAAGAACCACTGACCTATAACAATCTACTGGTAAGCTTTCTTGCATATGTGAGTCTCTGTAAAAGCAAGCATTTAGGTAACTCAGCCACCTTGGGCCCCTATATTTTAATTTTCCAACAAAATGATATTTGTCAATTAGTAATAATTTTCAAAAGTATATACTAAAAGGAAAAAGAAACTTAAGTTGGAATGCAAAGAATGGATTTTTTTATCCATACTAAGAAATGAAGACTGTACTACTTTACACAATCATCCTAAAAGTTTATTCAAAACTACTGCATACTGAATTTGTTTAAGTTGTCAGTTTTGTCCTATTTAATGATTACCATCAGTGTGCAATGCCTGATAATAGTTTTGTCCTATTTAATGATTATTGTTAGTGTGTAATATCTAATAATAATTTTGTTCTATTTAATGATTATCATCAGTTTGTAATTCATAATAATAATTTTGTCTTATTTAATGATTATCAGTGTGTAATAACTGATAATAATTTTGTCCTATTTAAGATTATCATCAGTGTGTAATAACCAAAACTAAATTTGTTTTATTTAATGGTTACCATCTGTGTGTAATAACCAATAATTTTGTCCCATTTAATAATTATCATCAGAGTGTAATTCCTGTTTGTCCTATTTAATGCTTATCATCAGTGTGTAATATCCAATAATAATTTTTTAATATTTACTGATTATCATTAGTGTAATAACTGATAATAATTTTGTCCTATTTAATGATTATCATCAGTGTGCAATAACTGATAATATTTTGTACTATTTAATGATTATCATCACTCATCCGATGTATGAAATGCATTATAATAGTCTGGGGATCAAGATCTTGGTGGAATCCTCTGACATTCTGTTTATAATGCAAACAATAACCTGTCATCAAGCACTGGCCAAAACCATAATGCAGACATTGAAAATGCTAAGAAAAACCCCAACCCTTTATGATACAATGGAAAACAACAAAATCTTTATGCACTGATGGTTGTGGAGAGAGTACAACAATGCAGACAGGATATGATAAATGATATATATTCCAGATCTTCATTAATCATCCAGTCTATTTCACCTACCTGTTATGTAATTTGCTTCATACTAGATAATAACCTCAATTTTTCAAACATTAGTCTCAAATTTAACTAATGACCTATGAATTCGACCATTGAATTATAAGGCATGGAATAATTTCAGTCAATTTTACCAATAATAGTCTCAGATTTAATCAAAGACTTGAGGCTACTGTTTACATATAAGTCTTACAATAATTTAGTCAATTTTGTTTCAAGTCCAGATTAAAGTGTTTCTGCTAAAATCAAGACACTGTATAAATTTTAACTATAAGACTTACCTCCTGCTTAATGTCAAAGCCTAATGAGAGATTCTTTGTGATGAGGGATAACATTGGCTCACTTACTATTGACTGACAAACATGTGGCTCTCCTGGAATAAATAGATTGCAAATTTACCAAGCTGGCCTGATACAAATATGATTCATCAATTCTCCATACATGTGTACATTAAATATAAAATAACTTTGAACTTATCATGTACATTAGTCCTTATTTTGTTCCAATTATCTGATTAGTGCTGTCACACCACCATACTGTTAGCAAGCACTTGTTGTAAAGGACTAGATATTGTAATACTTATAGTATATACCATGAGGTAATTGTTCAACAAGTGTTTTTTCATTTGCGGGGCTTATGATTAATAGCAAACAAACATCTTTACTGAGAAGCCAATCTGTGCAATTTACTGCACGAATGTTCAATATCCTCATTTATCCCAAACCCTGTTTAACCTGCTTACTTAGCTGGTATAACCTTTGAGGAGTTGGAATGTAGCAGCCCTAGTCTGCACACCTGTATTGATTGTCCAACAAAAAAATAATGTCAGTGTCCACTGATTATTTGACAAAATATTGGTCTTAACACAGACAATATAAGGGCATACACACAGGAATTTCAAGCTGAAATAAAAGGGAACTACAGGAAACATTTAATCTGTATGCATGAGAAAAATGTATCAATCCTTACCTATTTCAGCTCATACTACAAACCATACCCATTTTAAATCCCTACAGAAGAGTGATCATCACCTGCCATCTGTATATACTGTGCACCAGAAATCAAACCATGTACCTGAAATTTTTTATGTATAATCAGAAAATTTGACAATATCATTAAAATTACATCTTATAATTAAAAGATGAAATAAACTATATTTCAAACAAACTCTTCCTGATACTTAATGCACAACTAATCAAGCATTTTTCTATCAATGAAATGAAATGTCAACTGGACATTTTTGACGATATTAATGAAAACATAAGTCCCCTAAAGGGACTGTCACTCTACTAGGCAA
Source organism: Potamilus streckersoni (assembly GCA_016746295.1). Lineage (NCBI taxonomy): Eukaryota > Metazoa > Mollusca > Bivalvia > Unionida > Unionidae > Potamilus > Potamilus streckersoni. Next base: position 776,008 of record JAEAOA010002361.1, on the reverse strand, counting down.
AATGAATTTCCATGAATCATTTCTTCCTTTTAACTTTCAAACATTGAAACCATCTATAATATTCTTCAGTTATAACAAGATATTACAATTACCTGCCATGGTACACATACTGGATGCCAGATTAACACCTTTTTCATTTAGAACTCGACAGACATATCAGAAGTCTTTTGGTGAAAACCCCATGTCATCCATTCATGAGTAGTATTGACAAAACTTTTAAGACATTTGGTGTGGAAGCAATTCTGGATTTATGACTGGCATCTTTTTATTTATTACTTGTTGAAAATACCATCATAAGGATCATTCATTCAAGGGAACAAGTGAGAAAATGATTTTTCAGACAGCTGTCATGGCAGCCATGTTGACTGGCAACAACTAACACCATTTTCATTTAGGACTAAGGAAGCATTATAAAAAGACTATTGGTGAAAATTCCATCTCGATCCATCTGGAGATGTGTAGAGATAACATATTTTCAAGATATGACTTTCCACTCAGGAAGAGTAGAAAAACAAAATTTTTAATATGGCTGTCATGGGGGTCATGTGATATTAGATGTCAGACCATTTTTGTATATAACTAAATGGACATCATAAGAAGTATTCTGCTGAAAACCTTTATGTTAATATGACTAGATATGCCAGCCATATTATACAACAGATCAGAAAAATTCAAATTTTTGGACCAACAGGATATCACTGGAAGTTTTTCAGCATAAACTTCATGCTAATGTGACCATAGATTTTCAAGATGAACACTATGGTGTTAATATTGGAGGTCAGATCAGCACCTGTTTCATTTATGGATAACTGGACATCACATAGGCTTTTAGTGAAAACCCCATATTGATATGACCATCCATTCATTAGTGAAAACTCCATACTGATATTACCATTCATTCAATAGTGAAAACCCCATATTGATATGACCATCCATTCATTAGTGAAAACTCCATACTGATATTACCATTCATTCAATAGTGAAAACCCCATATTGATATGACCATCCATTCATTAGTGAAAACTCCATACTGATATTACCATTCATTCAATAATGAAAGCTCTCATTGATATGACCATTCTAAATTCACAGACCTTGTTTTAGGAATATCTCTCTCTGTGGAAGTTTTACTACTCTGCTTGATCTGAAAGATTCCTGTTTTTTCAATCAAAAAGACCTTGCAAAATAAATGCAATGAGAACTTTTGGGCATCTTTAGAATCTTTCAACACAAAGGACCAACTTGAAATCCTTCATTATCTTTCATGCCGAGCTATCGGTCCTCCCATGTTAACATAATCTACAGTATGTGTGGATAACTTACAGTACCTATAGGTCAGCAATATAAGATACATGCATAGCACAGGGCTACCTTGGTTTACACAACATATATATGCACTTAACTAGACAAACTGTACATTATAATAATTAAAAAACTAAACTCTGAATTTTTGCTTGTCATTTGAAATACTGTTTAATATATAATTTCACTATAAAATCAACTCTACTCACAGGACCACATATTGATGTCCCAGTAACTAGCATGCTAAGAAACCTACTGACAGGAACACAGATTGATGTCCCAGTAACTAACATGCTAAGAAACCTAACTCACAGGAACACAGATTGATGTCCATGCAAATAACATACTAAGACCCTACTCACAGGACCACATATTGTTGTCCAGGCAAAACTAACATGCTAAGACCCTGTATCACAGGTCCACAGATTCATGTCCCAACAAATAACATGCTATGACCTTACTCACTGGATTATATATTAAGTTCCTGGAAAATATGCAATACAATGAATGGATGTTCCAAGGTCATTAGACAACTTCTACTCACAGCTAATGTACATTTTTATGTAAGACATCACAACCCCAAGGAATGCTTTTGTTTCAGACTCCACTATATCCTCTACATTGGAACTCTTGTCATTCTTTTTCATAGATCATGAGTCAAACCAATAATAGATGGCAAGTATCAGAACAGGTTTTCTTCCTTTACTCTTGTATGGAACTCTTTCACTATATTTGCAGTGACGCATGCACACTAACTTAGTCATCATTGATACCAAATACTACTCACTAGCATTCAAAGGAGACCAAATAAATTTTGTGAACTCACCAGAAAGTAAAGATGAAGAGATGCATCTCAAAGTGCATGGAGTGATTTCTATTACAGCAACAGTTATACAGTTGTTTAAATGCTTTTGAAATGGTGATCTGAGCCTTTCCTTCTGTAGGGTACAATCAATACCTGAAAGGTTAATTAAGAACTACCAGCAGTAAGAATTCTTTTGTTACAATATAAATGATTGATATTTGCCAAAAATGTAAACCTAATTACCCTTGAATTTACTTCATTATTATAAATAAAGACAATTTGATATAATGATAGATATCCTATGATGGATTTCTGGTCTGGTTACTCATGGTCTCTGAAGCATGTGTGTCTCATATATATATATATATATATATATATATATATATATATATATATATATATATATATATATATATATATATACATTCTCTGCACTTCCTGAAGCAGAAATACAAATAAAACACCTACCTGCCATGTTGGAGAGAACCCACAGTGTTTCTTTAATGATGTGCCTAATGGTGGAAGTCAGATACTGGCTGAGGACATGGAGAATTCTGGGATTATCACATGCAGCTAGACTGTACTCATCTGGTCCACTACAGATGTTACCAAGGCATCGCATTAATGGGGTAATTGTCTGTAAAGATAAAATGTAAACTGAAATTATACACCTTCCAGAATGTTTGCAATACTTTATATATATATATATATATATATATATATATATATATATATATATATATATATATATATATATATATATATGCATCATAGATTTGCAAAAAGTCTAATAAGTTCACAAATGGAAACAGTTACAAAACTTCTGTAATGTTATGAAAACAGAATCAGGCTATCTACATGTTTATACATGCTAATGCACAAGGCAATAACAACATCCCCACTCTTTGATAACAAACAGGAATAAAAAGTAAAGAGAAAAAATAGGTGTTTTCTATTCATAATGAAAACACTGATGATTTTGAACAACAAGATATACATTAAATGACTGAATAACAATATAAATCACACAACATGCACTTTGTACCTGTCCATCCAGTGGTTGCTCTGATACCAGTTTCACCAGGAGATCTACAACCAGTCTCAGTATCCCAAAATGCACTAGGGTTTCTGTGTGTTCACCACTGCAAGAAACAAAGTTCTTTATTTGTGATACCAAGCTACCCTTCTGATTCCAACCTTTATCCAGATCAACATATGACTTTTATGAATTACAGAGGAAATTTGTTCTAAATAAATCCCATTCCACAACATTAAAATAAATGAAATCCAGATTATATCACTTGAATATATGTAGCTTATGCTAATAATCAAACTCATCCAAGATCTTGGTAATTTAAATCAATTCATAAAGTTTTATAAAATCGCGATGAAAATATAGTCTCTATATAGGTAATAGCCTCAACCAATCAGATACCTGATAACCTCATTAATTCGTACACATATAAATTATTACAAGATCTGTCCAAAACAATATAAGCTCATCTTCCAAGTCTGAGCCTAATCCAATTTAACTTTAATTTCCAGAGTGATAATAGATTAAATACCAAAACAACATACATCTTGCTCATAATCAAACTCATTCAACAACTTAATGTTACAAGATTATTTAACAAACTCACCTAATAAGAATGGATTTCACTCACAGATGTAATCATCAGATATCCAAGGTGACAGAAGCCTAAATACAAAGTTTGATCAAAATCCTCAACAGCAGTCTTGAGAAGATTAACAAGCTGGGCATATCAGATGCAGTATCACCTCCTGAATTTGCTATTTCTTGCCCATAAAAAAAACATACCAAGCATCTTAATGAAATTAGCTTTTTGCCAAACTTTATCAAAATCAGGTCAGAAATGCTGACTCTGGTCTGGTCTGGTCTGGTCTGGTCTGGTCTGGTCTGGTCTGGTCTGGTCGGGTCTGGTCTGGTCTGGTCTGGTCTGGTCTGGTCTGGTCTGGTCTGGTCTGGTCTGGTCTGGTCTGGTCTGGTCTGGTCTGGTCTGGTCTGGTCTGGTCTGGTCTGGTCTGGTCTGGTCTGGTCTGGTCTGGTCTGGTCTGGTCTGGTCTGGTCTGGTCTGGTCTGGTCTGGTCTGTTGTCTGGTCTGGTCTGGTCTGGTCTGGTCTGGTCTGGTCTGGTGTGGTCTGGTCTGGTCTGGTCTGGTGTGGTCTGGTCTTGTGTTGTCTGGTCTGGTCTGGTCTGTGGTCTGGTGGTCTGGTCTGGTCTGGTCTGGGTCTGGTCTGGTCTGGTCTGCTCTGGGTCTGTGTCTGGTCTGGTCTGTCTTGTCTGGTATGGTCTGGTCTGGTCTGTCTGGGTCTGTCTGGTCTGGTCTGGGTTGTCTGGTCTGTACTGGTGTGGTCTGGTCTGTCTGTCTGTCTGTCTGTCTGGTCTGGTCTGGTCTGGTCTGGTCTGGTCTGGTCTGTCTTGTCTGGTCTGGTTGTCTGGTCTGGTCTGGTCTGGTCTGGTCTGGTCTGGTCTGGTCTGGTCTGGTCTGTCTGTCTGTCTGTCTGTCTGTCTGTCTGTCTGTCTGTCTGTCTTGTCTTGTCTGTCTTGTTTGTCTTGTCTTGTTTGTCTTGTTTGTCTTGTTTGTCTTGTTTGTCTTGTCTTGTTTGTCTTGTCTGTCTTGTTTGTCTTGTCTTGTCTTGTTTGTCTTGTCTTGTTTGTCTTGTCTTGTCTGTCTTGTCTGTCTTGTCTTGTCTGGTCTGGTCTGGTCTGGTCTGTGTCTGGTCTGTAAAGCTGTCGTCTGGTCTGTCTTCTGTCTTGTCTGTTTGGTGTCTGGTCTGGTCTGGTCTGTCTGTCTTTTGTCTGTCTGGTCTGGTCTGTCTGTCTGGTTGTGGTCTGTCTTGTCTTGTCTGGTCTGGTCTTGTCTGGTCTGTCTTACTGGTCTGGTCTGGTCTGGTTGTCTGGTTGGTCTGGTCTGGTCTGGTCTGGTCTGGTCTGGTTGTCTGTCTGGTCTGTTTGTCTGGTGTCTGGTCTGGTCTGTCTGGTCTGTCTGTTTGGGTCTGGTCTGGTCTGTCTGGTCTGGTCTGGTCTGGTTGGTCTGGTCTGTCTGGTCTGGTCTGGTCTGTACTGGTCTGGTTGGTCTGGTCTGTCTGTCTGGTCCCTGTCTGGTCTGGTCTGGTCTGGGTCTGTCTGGTCTGGTCTGGGTTGGTCTGGTCTGGTCTGGTCTGTCTGGTCTGGTCTTGGTCTGGTCTGTCTGGTCTGGTCTGGTCTGGTCTGTCTGGTCTGGTCTGGTCTGGTCTGTTGTCTGTCTGGTCTGGTCTGGTCTGTCTGGTCTTGTCTGTCTGGTCTGGTCTGGTCTGGTCTGGTCTGGTCTGGTCTGGTTGTCTGTCTGTCTGGTCTGGTCTGTCTGGTCTGGTCTGGTCTGGTCTTGTCTGGTCTGGTCTGTCCTGGTCTGTCTGGTCTGTCTGGTCTGGTCTGTCTTGGTTGGTCTGGTCTGGTCTGTGTCTGGTCTGTCTGTCTGTCTTGTCTTTTCTGGTCTGGTCTGGTCTGTCTGTCTGGTCTGGTCTGTTGTCTGGTCTGGTATTGTGGTCTGGTCTGGTCTGGTCATGGTCTGGTCTGGTCTGGTCTGGTCTGGTCTGGTCTGGTCTGGTCTGGTCTGGTCTGTTGGTCTGGTCTGGTCTGGTCTGGTCTGGTCTGGTCTGGGTCTGGGTCTGGTCTGGTCTGGTCTGGTCTGGTCTGGTCTGGTCTGGTCTGGTCTGGTCTGGTCTGGTCTGGTCTGGTCTGGTCTGGTCTGGTCTGGTCTGGTCTGGTCTGGTCTGGTCTGGTCTGGTCTGGTCTGGGATGGGATGGTCTGGTCTGGTCTGGTCTGGGATGGTCTGGGATGGGATGGTCTGGTCTGGTCTGGTCTGGTCTGGGATGGGATGGGAATGGATCTGACACTATGGACCGAGTTTTTGGTCTGGGGCAGTGTTCTTTGTTAACGTTATAGTACCCGACTAAATATCTTTCAGTGTACCTCTAATAACTTCCATCTGGTAATGTAGATGTTATATTTGGATTATCTCGTGAGTTTAGCTTGTATACAACTAGAAATAACGAACAAAGTAGGAACTTTTAACGTGTTTTCTGAATGCTGAAATTTGTATCCAAAATGGCGGCGTTTGAAGGATTTTTTTTAGAGGAGTTTTCGGAGGATTTGATTAATTTTGACCTGATAAATTTGTTTGACAATGAGAGAAGACGTATGGAGATACAATGGAATGCACTTGTGGGTGACAGTGATGACGATGAAGATGACTTTGAAGGTTTTGAACCAGAAAAATTGTACACTCCTCGTGGTTTTTTTTTTGAACGAAGCCCGAAAACCAAAGAGATTTGTTTCAGTTTTCTGACAGAGTTGGGCACACCCGAGAGTTATATGGCTCCAGGAAGCTTCAGATTATTTTCAAATATTCTATTCAGATGAAGTTTTTGGAAAAATTGTCCGTTTAACGAACTTCAATGCAACGATCAAACGTGGCAGAGGCGATATAGGTCACTTAGGTGTGTGGACAGATCTCACCTTGGAGATCATTTTGGTTCATTTTATAGAATTTTATATATTATGGACACCATGAAAGAAAGACTTGTGTTGCTACTGTGATTATTAACTAGTACATCTAGGGTCAATTGAACAAGTTTTGAGAACATTCTAAGTTTTCTAAGAGGTAATAAAATAATTGTATTTTACCTGTTGTTACCTGTTTGTACCTGCATTTTAACAGTTGTAATAGATATGCACATTTTATTGAATTAGTCATAAAATGTGATTTTTAACCTTGATTTTGACACCTAATCTAGCCAGAAATCTTTAACATTGGCAAAGTTATGTTGTTTCAAAGTCCACAAGTCATTTTGCTTTACAACTCCAAAGTTACTTAGTGTTGAGGACTCTATTCCTACAAAGTCACTTAGTGATGAAAGGGTTAAAACTAAAGCTCTAAAAATGTAATAATTAGGAATTACACAAAACAGCTGGAAGATTACCCCTTCCAAATAAAAGTAAACAATTATAAGTACAAAAAGTTAAAAGATAACAATTTTATGATTATGTAAAATATATATAAAATTAAAATATAAGGTAACAAATATAAAATCAGTTTTGGCAAAACTCATTTCAAACAATATTGATGATTACTTATATCATTTACAAAACAACAAGTAACCTGTAACATGCTATTGTTACTGCTGAGATATATGATGAGATATGGTGCTGCCAACTTAGTGATGGCCAGGGCATGTTCATGTGTTCCAGCCGAGATGTTGGTGATACACCAGGCTGCCTCCAGCTGAAGATTAACATCAGTCCCTGTCAGTAATCCCACCAGGTAATGAAGCGAGTTATCAACACTGTAAAGATTATAAAAAACCTGAAATAGTTTCCACTACTAACCATACATGTAAGTACAATGTGGAACATAAACATATTTAATGTGGCACAAGCTACGGTATTGTCAGTTTTTATACAATCAAATCATAAAATTAGAATTTATTTCCGTGCTTAAATTTTGAACTGGAAACATTTTATGCCTATAATAACCCACAGTACTCCAAGGTTAATCTTCACCTATTATGGATCTGAACTTCAAGCTAACAACCCCCAAAATGATGGGCTCCATTCTAGGTAAAAGAATTAAAAGCATTGAAATGCATTTACCAAGTTTCACTAAAATTTGTTAAAGAGAACCTAAGTTATAGTATAAAATGAAATGCAATGTCCAAATAGAAGCAACCCCCAAAATGATGGGCTCCATTCTAGGTAAAAGAATTAATAGCATTAAAATGCATTTACCAAGTTTCACTAAAATTTGTTAAAGAGAACCTAAGTTATAGTATAAAATGAAATGCAATGTCCAAATAGAAGCAACCTTGACCTTGAAGATATGAATGTCCAAATCAATGAAGGTCTTTTCTGGCATGAAGGGAACACATGTACAAAGTTGCATAATAACAAGTTGCGTCCAGATGAAATAATTCGGCAAAATCTATTGTTAGCATTTTTAACTTTAGAGCAGTTTATCCCAAGATCAATAATATTCTTCCTGGATATGACGGGAACAAATGCATTCAATTTTGCTGAATTCTATATGTATTTGTACATTCATAACTTTGCGTTGAATAAGTGAACTTTGATTTGTATCTGGATCATTATTCTCCATTAAAATGCAAGCAGCAGTGACATGACATAAGATGTCGGACAAACTTTCAATGTAAAAGTCCAGGCATGTTGCTGCAAACAAGCCTCTTGCTGGCTGGCAAATGTTTTCTGTTCTTCATCCAAGCGTTTTTGTTCCAAATCCAACAGGTCTTCATTTATTAACTCCTCAGCATAAGATTCCCAAAGCTGCTCGATGTCAATCTCTTGTAATGTCTCTTCTGCCAGTCTGACTTTGTCTGCAGCCTTTACACTGGCCTTTTTTGCTAATGTGATGGTGTCGTCAATAACAAAGCCTTCAGAAGAATGATACAACTGAGGACGAATTTTATTCCAAATGCTATTCTTGCAATGTGGTAAAACCTCCTGCTATGACATTTTTACAACTTGCAAGGCATCCTTGATGTTAAATGTCTTCCAGTAATTTTGCACTGTGATGTTCCATTCATTTATTTGCTTCACCATATCATTTAAAACTGACCACAGATAATACAATTTGAAAGCCTTTATGACACCCTGGTCCATTGTTTGCAAAAGGAATGTGGTATTTGGTGGCAAGTATATGATTTTAATGTTTTCCGAGTGGTCTTCAATAGTTCTATGATTTTCAATTTTTAGATTGCATATACACTTTTTTCTAATAAAAGTGAGGAATTAACATGGTGATATCGATTCTTACTATTCTGAACAAGAATAACAATTTATTTTAATAGAGGTCAATTTTCAACTATTGTAAAGATAAGAAGGGCAATACATAATAAACATATCTACAACTCACAGCGATGAAATTCATCTGTCTTCCTTTTATGCATTTTAAAATCCCATGAGACGGATGAAACACATTTATCTATTATATGTGTGGTCCATATAAACACAATTTATTCAACAAGAAACAATCCCACCTACACACCCCTAAATTCTGAACTGTGACCATTTGTCTCAATTATACTCAAAACATGTTCTGAAAGAATAAATATGAAGACTTACATTTCAATGTACCATAAAATGTCTTATGTAATGCAACATTAATATACTGTACATATATCTCTAATGCAAAATTAATATACATATATCTCTAATGCAACATTAATATACATATATCTCTAATGCAACATATATATACATATATCTGTAATGCAACATTAATACACATTTATCTCTAATGCAACATTAATATACATATATATCTCTAATGCAACATTAATATAGGTATATATCTCTAATGCAACATTAATATATATATATATATTATATTATATATATATATATTATATATATATATATATATATATATATATATATATATATATATATATATATATATATAATGCAACCTTAATATACATATATCTCTAATGCAACATTAATATACATATATATCTCTAATGCAACATTAATATACATATATATCTCTAATGCAACATAAATAATCATATATCTCTAATGCAACATTAATAATCATATATCTCTAATGCAACCTTAATATACATATATCTCTAATGCAACATTAATATACATATATCGCTAATGCAACATATATATACATATATCTTTAATGCAACATTAATATACATATATCTCTAATGCAACATTAATAATCATATATCTCTAATGCAACATATATATACATATATCTCTAATGCAACATATATATATACATATATCTCTAATGCAACATATATATATACATATATCTCTAATGCAACATATATATATACATATATCTCTAATACAATATCACATGTAAATTTAGTTAGTCATTCTTTCAGTTACTTCCTGTTGACAGTTTTATAACCTTGAATGCAAAGTTTAGATGAATGTAGAAAATTCACATAACTGTAAAATCTGTAAAAATCCCTTGGTAGGTAATTTTATTCAGTGTACAATCAAACTTGGTTATTGCATATGTAGGTCACAGTGATCTAGTTTGGGCTGAAGGAGTAGTAGAGCAGTAGTGCTCCTAGTGATGCATCTTTATCCCATGTTAAATGAAAGACAAGCCAGTAATGAGGAAATGAGTCAAATGCAAATCTTAATCAAGAGAAACAGCTCCATCTTTTGCCAAGCCCTTGCCTATGAAAAAACATAAACATCAACGAAAACCAAAATCACATACCTATGAAATATAAATCACAGTAAAATATTTTTTAAGGATGACAACAGTCCTTCTGATCAGTTATGTGATTTCATAGTCAATAGTACATGAGAAAATGCTAAATGCAAAGGTTAACTAAAATTATTGGACTGAAATATAAGTGACTGTGGCCTAACTTTCACTGAAAATTGAATACCAACTTCTGAGAATCTATGGGTAAGTGTGGGGGTATATAACAATAAACCAATGCAGATGTAAACTGTTGCATATTTTTGGCAACTGATACATAAACATACAAAAGCACTATATCTATTTTTCCAATATGTGTTTTAAGATAATAAATGATATCGATACATTTTATAAGATATGATCCACTGATAGAGGTACAAACATCCAAGAGTTATTCACTGTTTTTCTACTCTCAACAACACGACTCCAATATCTTAAAACCTAGAGAAGGTAATATAAGTAGTTACAGATTACTAATGAGTAATTATGGTGAAAAGGTCAATAAGCTTCATGGTCAAGATGTAATTTTTGAAAGCCTGTAAGAATGAAACCAAAAGTAAAAGAGTTCTGAAGATTTTGCTCTAGCAAAGCATTTGGTTTTGTCAATCAAGATGTACATGAAGCTGAGCTTTACAAATATTGTAGCCTCACCATTTCAATAACTGAGTGCGACTCATACAGTTTGCTCAAGTCAAAACTTAAATATCCATCTTTTGCACCAAGAGATAAGTCTGTGGCAACTGACAATTGCATAATTAGGTTTGTAGATTACAATATTTTCATCAGACATTACAAATTTTGAATTCATTTATCATTTAATAATTCTAAAGTTTGAAAAATGTTACTTAAACTAATTACCAGAAAGGAGCGAAAACCAACAAGTATGGAATGCTAAATAGCCTTAAATATTCTATCACAAGTCTAAAAGTATCAAGTAATCCAAAGAGTTCCAGAGAAAACCTGAATGAAGTTCAATCTATTGTTCTGATATGCCAATAATCCTGATGTATCATAATGATATAATCCAAAATGTCTTCAAACAAATTCACAATAATTCCAAAACAGCTACTAAATCTTAAAGTCGGAGCTATTGTTATTCTACTGAATAATTGAAATAAACATAAAATTCCTCTCAAATTATCACAACTAAATTACTCCTCTGAGACTGATGATTATGCTAGGAATAAACAATTCTCAAATAAATATTTCTTATAAGTACCTAAGATGTAATTTCAAAACCAGAATGAGGGTCTTGTTTAGTCTAGAACATCCATACTCATAAACAAGGTCCTATCCTTTAGCAATTAGCCAATCATAAATTAGGCCAGCCTGGTTCTTTAAGAAAAGCCATGACCTGAGCTCAAAAAACATTACGCCAATAAAAGTGCATTTCTTAAATGAATGTGTTTACAAGAGCAATCTGATCATGAAGAAATTTAGCATTTAAAATCCTTTAAACTAAATTATACTAAGAATCTATTTTTAAAACATGAAATTAACACAAACATAATATAGATATATACATAGCAAATGTCACACATAACTTCATTAAGTTCCCACTTTAAACTATTATCATGCTTTCCATTACCTTATGGAATGCTAAATTATCATGTACAATTGTTTAATTATTTCTTAATTGTGAGGTATAATTGTTTAATTATTTCTTAACTGCTTTCTAGTAGCTTATGGAATGCTAAATTATCAGGTAAAATTGTTCAATTTTTTCTGACTTGCTATATAATTTTGATGCTCAGGAATAACTGAACAGTATTCATTACAGCGACTGGAAAAACTGCAGTCCAATTAGGTCAGAATATGGTCATAAATACCCATATATGATTCTCACTTATTCATTAAATTCAGCATATAATTTTAGCACTGGCAATTGGAACAAGGATTTATTAATTTCTGTAATAAATATTCACTTTTCCATCATTTTCCATGCTATAACTCCATCAACTGTTATGTATATGTAATTTAATTAAATGTGTGTTAGTTTTGTGTGACGGAAGAGTTAAGACAGAAAATTGAAAGGAATGGTGGAAAATGGTTGTTTGGTCTCATGCAGTGCCACAATGGTCTACCAGACTATGGGACTGATGATGATGATGATGTTTAGTTTTAAATTCTTTTTTTATATTTCATTGCAAGTTATTATAATAATAACTTTATTCACTGGATTTTAATCTTTTTTTGGAAAATTTAGTTCTGTTTGGACCTGATAATCACGCAATTTGATTGCTATATTTTGTACTTTTAGTGACTTAGTTCCTGACCTTGGTTCTAAATTTCGTGAACACTGAATGAAGATGATTGGTATTTATCAAGGTCATGTTTGGCCAACATGTTAGTTCTGTTGTAAAAAATCATTAATATTTTATTTCTGAATCTTATAATACAATTTCATTAGGTACAATGTGTCAACTCGCTTATGTGATTTTGTGACTTTGAAATTAAGTGACTACATGAGCCATCATGTGATCTAAAATCATGGGTTAAAACTGGTAATTTGTAGAGATTTTGTCAGTCATAAAAAAAATACCTTCAGAGCTCAGAGGTATTTTGTCTTGTTGCCATTTGAGTTGATTTTCGTATTTAAAATGATTTATTCATCATGGAAAATACTTGTTTTTACAAAGATTCTTGGACAAAGACATTCAGTGGGAATTATTTGTTATTATAAAGCCAGAATATTATTCTTGATTCATAAAAATCAACAAGGAACTCTTGACACATCAACACAAGGCAGATTTTAGAAGTTGTCATCTCTGGGATTCAAACTTAAATTTATTCAGAACTTTTTAGTGCAAGACTTATATTTTGAGATTCCAGGATTAATTTTTGGATAATTTTCACAAACCAAAATCCTTTTTCATAGATTTACCTTTTTTTGCAGAAAAATAAATTATTTTCTTAAAATTTACAAAGCTTGTTGGCTTCACTCTTTTCTTTGTTATTTTTGTACGAGCCTACACGTAACACAATGAAGAGTCTGGCTACAGAACAGTTTTAAACAGTTTTGTTGTCCACTAAAATACTGTGACTACTGTTCAAGATAAGGCTATTTTTGTGGACAACCAAATATTAGCAAATCAAGCTCAATAACCACTGATTCAAAGATTCTGGAACAGCGAACATGTATTGCATAACTACATAAATCCACAAAACTAAGTCCTTTTGATCATTATTTTAACCTTCATTGTCACTGGAATTCCTCAATGTGGTTTGAATTCCTCAATCTGTGAGAATTTATACTGATAATTAGTTAATTTGTTTTCCTCTATGTACACTACTTTTTAAATAAATGCAGCAGCATTTCTGCTAAAAATATATTCTCGTCCCATCCATTTTCTATCAATGATCACTGACAATATGTTCTCAATTAGTGCTATGCTAATCAAAATCACCTATATATTTCTATAAAACAATGACCATTTTGTATTTTTTGATCAATAAGCACACTCTATTCATTGAACTTAGGCTGCATTTGATTCAGTTAAAATTAACCACAACAATATTTTATATATCATTTTCTTTTGTCAATTTTATGTCTCATGGGTACCATGGAAGAAACTTTTTGTGCTAATGATGAACAAGAGTCCCTAAAAAGGACTAATGCTCTACTAAGCAATAAAAATTTCCAGAAAATAATGATAAGATCATTTCATCATTTAACTGTTGACTGCTGAAACTATCTGTGATAATTTTCAGTGATTACTCAAAATCAGCTGAAGTGATGTACTTACTGGATGTCAGGTTGTTACCATTTTCTTCTGATAAAAACCAAAACCCAAAAAACAAATTTATGAGGAGCAGTGAAAATAAGATTTTCAAGATGGTCACATAGTCAAATTTTAATTTAGGATCAACAAAACATTATAAAGAGTGAAAACCACCCCCTCATGAGCATTCATTCAGGGAAATTAGTAATAACAATATTTCATGCTGGCCACTATGGCAGTCATATTAGACATCAGAATCAAACCAATTTTATCTAGAACTGGAGACCACAAGTCTCCTGGTGAAAACATCATGTCAATATGACCTTCCATTCAGGTCACTGTCTTCCATTAGGCAGCTTCTAAATAAGAATTCACAAAAAACTCAAGAGCAAATAGTTATATTTGAAATAATTTTTACTAAAAAGGGAATGGGACACCATTACACTTGGTATGTAGTATGTGCAAAACCAAAATCAAAGCAACAAGTGGAACAACAAACCTCAACAAAGTGAGAAAATCCCTGGCATAACAGACAAAAGGTCTCAGTAAAGATGATAAGTAAGTATGTACTGAATAAATGTCACCCAGTTTTAAGTACCATAATTGTCATACCTGTAGAAAGCATCAATAAAAACTGTTCCTTGAGAAAATGCTTGTCGTAAAGTTTGTAGAATGGTCAGTCTGTGTGGCCTATGTTTCTGCAGCTGCTTTGTAATGTTGATCACCTGAAAAATTTATATTACAATAAATCAGTAGTCATTTTTATTGAGGATGGCTTCTAAAATGTTGGGAGAATTTAATGATTTTTAATGCCAGCTAAACATTCAAGCAATCCAAAATCTGATAAAAACATACAGGCTGGTGTGCCCAAATTTTCAATTTTGATTGAATATGTATCTCCAGGTAATGGTCAATACAGAGATAAGGTATGGGAAAAAGTAACACTTTATTGCCCATAAAACTATTGCTGAATGAGTATTTATAAATTCAACAAATCTGTACTGGCTAAAGTTGATAGACTCACTTATCAAATACGCAAAAGAAAGGGTATTTGGTGCTGGAATTTTTTTGGCACAACATAATATTATAATTCCAGTGATGTTACATAAACAGAAAGCCGCAAAGAATCTCTAAACATTCCCGAAGGCCCCATACACTTTTCATTGATTGTATTATTTACTGTCATAGGACTGTTATTATGATAACTAAAATTGTAAAACGAAAGGTGGCTTCATGATCATTATTTAATCAGAGACAAATATCACAACCAGAACATTTTATGACTACTCTGTCCACGAGTTCAGAGATGCCACATCAATGATGTCAAAAATAAAATGATGATACAGTGGCAGATATCTTGATGTTCCAGATAAGTGTGGCATATAATATACTGGGACATTGAAACTCTGGTAAGATCTAAATAAATACTGTGTACTTTTTTCAAAAATATTAAATATTTTACCAGTCAAGAGAAAATGTACTATTAAACTGATTATTTGACAAGAATAAAGATATATCTGAATAACAAGTAATGAAAAGTAGATGGAAAGACAGTGTGCAAGGTCAAGGGGTCACTCTCTGCAACATAAATTATCTTGTAACAAACTGTGCAACCTATGGAAGACACAATAAAACTTCACACTTTTATATGGTCAAATCCATTTAATACTCCTGAACAGTCAGATGTAGAAAAATCCTGTAGTTTTGCAAAAGTAACTGCAATGGTTAAGGTTTGTTGTTATGTCTAATGATTCCCATGAGAATTCATTTCATTGGGTAATTATTAAAAGTCATTAGTCTAACAGTTCTGGAAAATAGTTTTTATACTTTCTAAAACATTTCAGAAAGATTCAGTTTATATATATATATATATATATATATATATATATATATATATATATATATATATATATATAATTTGTACACAAATGTACTAATAAAATAATATTAAAATCAAGGTATGACAAGATCACTATACACAGCTTGGTTTAATGGATAGAGATACCTCCTCTGTTGTAATATCTTCATCCTCTGGTTCATCTTTGCCAAATCGGAATCTCTTAGCACTGATCAGCTTGTCTCTTTTCGGAGAACTAAACATATCAAAAAAGACATTTTCAAAAGACAAATGAAATATCATACAGTTCATTCTACTTTAAGTCATCTGAGGGTTAAAACAATACTTATATCAGAAATTAAAATGTCAGAGTATGTGCTTTGAAATAAATGGAGGAAACGAAATGACAGTTTAAAACAATTGTGGTTGTATCTATGCTGGTCAGCAATCTGCAACATTTTTAACAGGTTTATGCTTGATGAATGATGTAGATATTTATGCAAACAGAAGCTATGAGATATTACAGGATCATCTTCATATTTTTTACGTCCATAAAAGGTTAAAGCAGGAAATCATTCCAAAATTTCTTATTTTGTCATTGTCAACACGGACAATACCATCCTCGAAATTACGTGATCATTTTTTAGCTTAAGCCTTTACAAAATTATTAAAGGATTAAAATCACTTCATTATATGTACTTACTTTCTGCGAAATGGCACTGGAAATATTTTTACTAACAGTTTCAATCAATACTTTTATATCACAAATGAAATTCGTGTTGTAATAACCCATTATCCGTAGCATTTGATCTATCTTTTTTTTAATCTAAAGTGTTCAAATTAGTCATTTTAGGAAACTGGGTACCTTCCGCGAAAATGACTTAACATCATTCTCAAGGAGTCCCGTTTAGTATCAACAATTATTTGTATTTCACAAATGAAAACATTTTGTGTTGTAACTCATTTTACATAGCATTACATAGCATTTATTATATCTCTTTACATAAATTGTTTTGAGAAAAAAAATGTTTCATTTTTTGCGAATCGGTCCGTTTATCAAAAGGGACCGTCTGCGGAAAGGACAACAATCTTTTATTAATATTTTCACTCTATGTTAATAATTTACGAATGAGAATAATTTGTATATTAACTCGTTTTATGTAGCAGTTAATATTTCTTTTAATATAAAGTGGACAGGTAAAAACATCTCAGTGAAGAATAAAAGGATGAATACACGACAATAAAGGAAGTATAGTACTGTGCCGAGTATACTTGAGCAGCAGGGGGGGGGTGAACCCTACAAATTTTTGCGACAAAATCGATTAAAGCCTCAGAATGACAAATGGAGCCTTCCTACGAAATCTCATATTTTAACCAAAAAAAAAAATAAAGACTCCATTTTACAAATGGAGCCTTAGCGATTTTGTCGTAAATACATTGTCATAACCACCCTCAAAATTGCTGCCATCTACGTCGCAAATATGTTGTCATCTCACCCCCCCCCTGCTGCTGATTAATACAAATGATTTAACCAAATATTTGTTAGCTTTTCACAAACAGACTAATCGATAATACTTCACCACGTAGATCAATTAAATTATTTGACTGATCGGTGAGTGTAAAATTAATTCTAGTTAGCGAATCATTTTGACATTGCATATAGACTGGATTAGTCGGATTCTCAACAATTAAAGATCCTGGGAGGGGGCTGTTGGTGTAAATGAATAAAGAATGTAACCTTGTCGAGCTTGATTTGATTGTTCCATATTAATTTGATAACTTCCTTCGATTACATCACACGTTAAATTAAGTGCGATCACTGATGAAATATCCACATTGTTCGGTGCGATATGTCTACCGTCGCCGTCGGGAGAATTATTATGAGTGAGGATAATAGGCTTCGGCTGGCTATCTTTCCATGATTGATGAATTTTATTAAATCCTTCGTTGATGGCAGTTCTGAGTTGATTTTTTAGTTCAGGTGCGTTATATCCTGGAAGTTTATAATTTGGATTTTCATTTATATTTTTTTTATAATCTCGGGCGGAACTAGTTCTTGAAATTGGGTTATTTTCATCAGTGAAGAGATTAGTAATCCTCGAATTAAATATTTCCATGTCATCGATGATTTTATTACCCGCGGCGACTACACTAATGAACTCAGCTTGTGTGAGAAGACCGGATCTTAACGACGGTAATAACAATTTAAAATCCTGATTCATTTTTTCGAAGATATGGGATTCAATATCTACGACTGCTGGACTTGTTTCATGTATTTCCAGAATTTCACCTTCCTGTGGGATATAATCATTATAAAATGGATAAAACCACTCATCTTTACCATATTCATTCTTACGTCGATATCTTTTTGTAAAGTTTATATCGAGGAGGGTTTTATATCCTTTTGATGGATTTTCAGGTCCTATCTCGTCAGTAGTGTAATTAGATTTTACAGGCTCGGGTGTGGAATTACCAGCACTTCTAGATGGATCTTCGGGCCATCCTAATACTGTTCTTATTGAACTGTTATAAATATCTACAACATACCCAGGGGAGCCTATTTCAATTGTAGATGATAGTGTTGGTTCATGAACTGTTATCATCGCAATTTTTGATTCTTTTCTAGTAATGGATTTTATTCTACGTTGTAATTCATTATTAATTTGCTCAATTTGATAGGATCCAGTTGGTATTGAAACAACGTTCCAATCTGGAGTGTCATCTTTTTTATTCCTATATGCAAACACCAAAGAATTATTAGGTCTCTGACCACCAAATGAAACCGATCTGATATTAGGCCAACTATGATACACTCGTAATTTTGCCAACGCGATTTCCTTTACTGAAACAGGGGAAGGAAAATTCACACTGAATTTAGGGTTTGTTGACGATATTGATATCATGCTTGTTTTCCGCGGAGTGGTATTTTCTGCTATCCGCTGAAGTAGTTGAATCTCTTGCGACATTATTATTATTATTTACAATGTCTAATTTTGTAATAGATGAAAAAACGCTAGCGTTTTTAATCGTAGTATCATAAATACGTATCATCGTGGAGAATTCGTCTTCGGTAATTATCGTATCATCAATCGATGATGACATCAACGAGGATAATTGTGAGTAACCGTTAGATACTGCTTGATGTTTTACTATATAGTCGTTAAGTTTTTCTTGAGAACACGATATTTTTTTAGTAATAGCATTTGCAATACTGCTTGATGTTTTACTATATAGTCGTTAAGTTTTTCTTGAGAACACGATGATATTTTTTTAGTAATAGCATTTGCAATTCCAGCAAATGTTGTCACCGCGGAAATAGCAATTGGGACAGCAATCGGAGCTACCATTGTTACTGAAGATAGTATAATACCAGCACCGGCCATTATACCAGATACTGAGTATACTGTAACATCAATTGCGGTAATTCTCCTGCGATACTTTTTAATTTTTATTTCATACTCATCAATGAGTGTTTTGAGTTTTGTTAAGAACTCTTTGACGGTATCATAGCGATATTGCGATGATGGAATCATATTATTTTAAAATCTCAAGTGGTTTCTAATTGTTAAAAATTCTAATTCAGATCAGCTACAAACTCCATGTACCATACAAATGATGTCTTATTTAAATTAGGATCAGTGCTTGTTATTGTAAACCGTTTGTATTCACCCACGTCAATAGTCGTTGAAATCACGTTGTTGTATCCATATGAAGTCGATGATGATATATTAAACTGATTCAGTGACACTATTGTTAATCGATAAATACCCTTGTTTGACACAGTGAGAGTTATTGTATTCTTTTTAGGTTCCCAATCTAATGATCCAGAGAGAATTGTGTATACCATATTTATGATATTCCTCTCATGAGGAATCTTTTTTTTTTTCAAGTAGCGGAAGATTGTCTGTTTTAAATTTTGTAATATCCTCGATAGATTTTTTAATATTACTAATGCTATATCTAATAATACTAAATCCAGCATCATTAATATTTTTAATATTGGATTTAATTTCATCAAAATTGGATTTAATTTCAGCGAGAGATGGAGAGGTTACCGCTGGTGTTCCAAAAAATTTATTGATAATATTTCTACGAAGGGAAGTATACGTTGTTATATGTTTTTCAAGTTCTTCATTTAAATTTTTTAATGCATCTGTGATTGTAGAAACAAATACACCTGGTTTGAGTTTTCCATCATTTGAATATAACGCTATTGTATCTTCAACGACGTCACGTCTTCGTATTAAGACATCATCCAATGAAACATTACTAGATTTCAATTTACCCTGGCGATCTTGAAATACAACTATTTCCCCAGGATCTACACTTGATAGGTTTAATGTCTCGGCGATTTCATCTTCGATTATTTTTTTTTTTACATTTTCGACAGCGAATTTACTATCGGTTTCTGTTTTTTTTTTTACTCTGATAAAGGTCGTCCCCAAATATCAATCATTATACGAAAACGCTACGTTTTTCTAAATCATAACGCTATCGTTTTTGCCATTGCCTGCTAGTATATTCATTAACAACAACTTGTGGTGGTTTCTTTGGAAATTTAGATATCTCTGCAAGGACGTTTAATACTTCACGACCGCATATCGGTGGATCATTTAACCGTTGTGTTGGTAGCGTGGAATAAAAAAATTGGAGATGACTTTGTTATTGTGGATACATATCGCATGAATTCTTTTGGTGGAGCTAATCCATATGAATCAAAATAGACAATTCCACGTGGATCAATTGCTTATGCGACCCAATGAGTTCCTTTTCCGCTGCTGTTATCAAGATTGATAATACCCGTTTCATTTTTCATTGGTTTTGACGGTAATTGATCTCTCATGAAAACTCCTCTAAAGTTTTTTATTGATAATGATTTTACAGCATCAATTAAATCAAAATTGGACATTGGTGAAAATCCTAGGGATTTTTCCACTAATAAGCCGTTCCTGGTATTCTTAGGCCCGTGCCCTTGTACCAATTGTGTGGAGTTCCTGGTAGTCTTAGACCCTTTCCTTTTTTTTATAACCTTTACCAGTAGCTTTTTTCAGGGCCATTCCTGCAGCAGTACCAACGGCTCCTAACGCTGCCGCCTTCGCAACCGCTGGGGCAGCCGCTGCAATCAATGCTGGAATAGCAGCTAACAGCGGGAATATACCACCTGATTTTATCATACTGGCGATTGCTGCTTTCGAAAAATCAATTTGAACTCCTCGTTTGTTCTTTAGCGCATCATTGAAATGTTTTATTTGACGATCTGTCAATGATAATTTATGTGCACCACCGGACATTTGACTGGGTTTTAGCGTTATTGTGGTTCCACATTCTTTAGCCGACTTTGATTTCAATTTCTTGACCTGACCATCAGTCAACTGGACATTAACAATACTATATGTCATTCTATTCTAAAATGTAATTTACACTTTCAATTGATCTTATTGTGAAAATCCTAACTACATGTTTTCTACTGGTGCATCAATAAGTCTCATTCGTCCGCCAATTCCTTCTAACAACATTGATTTATGACTGAGAATGACAGCAACTGCTCTATAATCTGCTATACCAGAAGGGCGTTGTACCCGAGCTTGGAAGTATATATCAACAACAGATTGTCTCATCATGTCAAGATGTTCCAATGAAAAGTAATAAATCGGATAGTGTTTTTCAAAATCAATTTGCGATATTTGCAAACCAGTATCAACATTTTGATCACGACCCATAAACGACAATATTCTATGATATACACGTGCTACGTCGTTGTTTTCATAATTAAGCTGTACAGTCTCTGCTGGCTCTTGTTGTCCGTTTATTCTTAATGAAACTTCACTTACCCCTAATTTATCAAATATCATATGACTAGATAATTGACGACCCACTCGATTTGCATCCTGTAACGCTATAAAGATATGACGTGGAGCTGAAACACCTTGTTTTGATGCTAAGTGCCATGTAAATGTGCCATTTACATTATCCTGCTTTGTATCAGTCGTTGTTGTTAGCCAACTTAGCAATGATTTTCCACCTGTGTCCATAAAGGATAGTAATTGTTGCTCTATTGTAACTGCTGGTGTCAAGACGGGTATCCATAGAACCAATTTATTTAACATGACGTTCCCATCATCAACACCATTAGCACGCCAGATTGCATCATTGTCATTCTCCTTTCGCACTAACACAACCGTATGTTTTGCTCCATAGATGACTTTTCTGACATTTCTACAAAATCCGAATATGTGATGTCACGGAATTGCACATGAAAACCGTCGATGCTGTCCTTTCAATGTTCCATTTCGTGTTGCAAATCCTAGATTGAAATTACCATTGGCCTTTTTTAAAATGTCGAATTCAGCGCCTGGTCTATCTTCACGGTCTAGATTAGCTGCGAGTTGTTGATCAGCTTCTGCAGTAGCTTGCGCAGTTCGTACTTTAATAAACTGGATATGGTCAGCATGATCAGAAGTATCCTTAGCAAACATCATAGACGGACCAGCCGACCTTGTATAATCATCAGAATATCTCGCAAGTCCGATTATTGTTGTTGCAATATCAACATCTTGTTTTATTGATTCAATTTCTTTTCCATCAATGATATATCTTGCACTGTTAAATAGCGCCATAATGCCATTATTTACAAAACCAACTCGGATATTTGGGTCATTCTCATATGGTGTATCAGCTGCAACATCTGTTACAAGCTCTCCTTCTACTTCAAAAAACGCCTCGCACGGCAAAAAGTATCTACTTGTATCTTGAACTTGAAGTTCAACTCGCCCCCGTTGATTAGGCTCTCTTGCAGGATAGGCATAATACTGATAGTTAATTTTAGAATCATCTTTATTCACCGGTGCTGCCATATCAAACGCTGGATCAGCAATTATTTTAAATGCCATTTATACTAAAACACTATCGTTTTTCTAAATGTAGTAATGCTATCATTTTCTTTTTCGTTTGACATTTTTACGATTTCCTCCAAGACCGCTTCCCGCTATCATACTTGCAATATTACTACTATCTGGTGAAGTCATTGCTAATGATGCGAGTTTTTGTTCCACTGCGTTATTTATCACTTTAATGACATTTGCAGGCATCATTGTTGTTGAAGGTAGCGGTGTTGAAACTATTTGTGGTGGTTTTCGTCCGAATCTAGATTTCACCAATGACGTTATTCTATTCTTTGCGGTAGAAAAGGCCGTTCCTGCAAGATCTCCAACAGCGTTAATTCCCTTATTACGAATAACATCAATGGCTTTCATCACTAATTGTTTAGCAATTGGTGCTACTTTTGGGGCTATTCTTGTGAATAAACCCGCTATGGTATTTCCAAGGCCGTCTCCATAGTATGCCTTATAAACGGGCAATCTTGAGTTTACTACATACACGTTTGTTGGTTTATTGTGATTATAGTGTACTATCATCTTATTTGAAATGACTTTGTAATTTCTAAATGAAAGCATTTAGAAATTTCAATCGCTATAATAACCACTAAATTCCCCTGGAATTCCGTCCATTAACTCATCCAAGAGTTCTCGATACGTATGAATATCAATTATCCCTCCTTGGAATAATCGTCTGCAAATATCAAATGCTTCATTAGTTATTTCGACTGAGTTATTCCCAGCTCGCTTACCTCCCATAAGAACCTCAAGTCGTGATATATCATTAATGATATTACTAGGACACATATGAGAATCATGATGAGAACTTCCATAACCCTCTACTGAAGAACTTTCTGATTCGGAAACGTTTTGAATTTCTGGAGCTGATTCGGAAACGTTTTGAATTTCTTTAGATTGTCGACCTTGACCTCGACCTCGACCTCGACCTCGACCTCGACCTTGTTGTTGTTCTTTTCGTTGTTCTTTTAGTTGTTGTTGTTCCATACCATACTTATCAACTCCCATTTTAAAAGCTCTGTACTTAAATGTATCCTTTTTTAAATTACCGGAGATTTCTTTATTAATTTTATATATCCAATCCACCCAATCATCTCGTTTTATTGTGTTTTTTTATAATCGTCTTTTAAAAATTCCCTTCTGTTATAATAACTTTTTACAGCGAAGTCACCAAATAACACATAGTCTTCATTTTTCAGCAATTGAATTCGTTTGATTTCTTCTATAGCTTTATCAGTGAATTTTTCGTTAAAAGGAACACTTTTTTTTAGTGGAACCTTTTTCAATAGAATCACTAGCATCTTCAACGGGGTTATCATCAGTATCAATATTACCCATTTGTTGTATTTCTCGCTGAGTTTGTAACTCACCTGAAAGCTGTTTTATCCCCTCCTGAGTTTTTTCAGTTTCTGTATCAATCTTTCCCAGCACATCAATAATAGGTACTGCTCCCTCTTTAGGGATGTCGCCGTATATAGCACGTTCTGTTGCAAGTTTCATATCTTTAGTGGCTTTAGTTACAGGAGCAAAAAGCTGTTCACTCCCAATAGAAAAGTCAGTCTGAGCTTGCTGTCTAAGTTGTAGTTTATCTCGCACGTTATCTCGAATTGGTATAAACTTTTTCAGTGATGCTAACCTCTCGCGGGCTAGTCTGGTAGTTAATGCTTCTGATGTCATTATTGGAAATGCTAACGTTTTTTCAATTGTGGGTTCCAATGCTTGCATCAATCAAACGTCTTATAGATTTCACTTTCAAAGCAATCTCTGACCGAACTTGGTACTGTTCCCCGAGTTTCTTTCTAATTGCTTCAACTATACTAAATAGCCGAATGAATAAATTAATATCATTGTTATACAAAGAAACATTAACCGCTTTTTGGATTCTTTTTATCAGTGAATACATTTTAGGTAGGACATATCTTCCATGTTTCAATTGTATATCAATTTGTTCAAATTCATTCAAAAGTCTGTCTTCATTCAAAAATTCAGAAAGTACGATTACTTGATTTCTTAAATTTGATATTTCTGTGATGATAGATGTAATATCTTGAAATTCCATTTATTGAATATTATTACTAATGTATTTTCTTATCTTTAAAATATTTTTATCGAAGATATTCATATACAAAAAAAAACAAAAACATATACAATGCCTATCTCTTCCTCATTCGAGTTCCGAGGCAAGAAAGGCATACATTAAAGACTTATACAATACCCTAACCCCCAATCGAGTTCAAGGGCGGGTTATATGGGTATTAGACGTGAAATCCAAGTGATTTCTTTACAAACATTGAACATATAACATGAAGCCTCATTTGGAAACCTCTTTCGCGCCAAACGACGTCAAAGAGGCCCAGAGGGGGGACAGCACATTCTTGGAACTCATTGAGTGCCTTCGCATTAAATAAGCCCAAGGAGCCACAAACATAAATCTCCCAATTGGAAGCTCTAACGTAACAAATGCTATATTAGGTCTTCCGGAAGATATGTTGTGGGGGGGACAGTACATTACATATAGGATGATTATATATACAATGCGATTATATAGGATGATATAATGCAATGAGATTATATAGGATGATTATATATACAATGCGATTATATAGGATGATATATATACAATGAGATGATAGGATGGTATATATACAATGCGATTATATAGGATGATATATATACAATGAGATGATAGGATGGTATGATAGGGACAGTACAGGACGATACAAACATGAAACGACGGGGCGGACTTACTACACCCAATCTACCAATCAAAAGCAACCCAAGAAATTAACCATGGTTGCAGTTGAAAAAATTCAACCACACCATGTCAATGGCGTGGGAGTTTTGATTGGCAAATTGGGGTTCGTTTAAAGCCCCAAACTTATTACGGCTCTTATTATATATAAGGTGATAATAAGACCGGTATCGATAAGCGAGTGTGTATTTACTTCCCTAGCATTTCATAGTAAAAATTGTGTAGTAATTTCAATGAAAACTAAATATTTAAATAAAACATTTAAACAAGAAATACAACTGTTAAATAATAGCAATTTTTTTATTAATTTCTATAATATTACGATTAAATAATCGTAATAATAATGGATTTACATGACGAGATAACTCTGTCATGGGGGATCCCTGTCAATTCAGGACCTGCTATTTCTTGAATGGTTCGAGAATGATATTTTTCTGTGTCATTGATAATTTTATTACATGTACCGCTACCACGCTAAAAAACTAAATTACATGTAATGCGCTTTACTATTTTGACCTCACATACAATCTATTTTATTTGTATTTACAAAGTAATTTCATTTTCATACAAAATCTAAACAGCGCTGTTAACGCTGTCTTTGTAATTGGGATTTTTAAAAAATCTATTAATAGAACCTTGACCCAGTGTCTTGTGTTACACGCGCGCGTTTCGGTACAATAACCATATTTACTATTTGTTTATGTGGCTGTTCCGGCTGTTCCAGTTATTGTCATTTACTTTTTTAATGCATATATACGTGAATATTGCGAATAAATATTGAAAAAAAATATATGTACATAATGATATTAACGCGCGAAACGTTTTTAGTGTTTTGCCCTATGGAAAATCGAATACTTTGCCCTATGGTAATTGATCTGAATTGTAAAATCATGCAAAAATGACTAAAATAGCATAACTCACTATTGAGAGTTATCTTGTAAATAGGAAAACTTTATTCTATGTCCATTTTTCTTTGAGATAGCTGTTTGATAAATCCCTTCAGCAACTTTTTGTACTGAAGGAATACATATTCCAAAATATTTTCCCGTAGCATTCATTGATTGAAAAATTCTTTTTTCATTTCTCGCTGTATCAAATGACTGTACTGGTTTCTTTCCAACTGACTTACAAGTCCCTGTCTTTCCTTTTTTTGTATTATCACTTTGAGAAATGCATTGTAAATTGGAAATCGCGTTATTTAAGGGATTAGAGTCAATATGATCAATAACATTACCATCTTTAATCAATCCATAAAATGCTTCATATACAATTCTGTGAACGTAATAGTTCTTTCTTCCAGCCGTAAATTTCAAGTATCCTTGATTATTAACAAAACCAATTGGCTTTTTCAGTCTGCGGTTTCTAAGATCACCATCAGCAGATATTTCATAATTAACAAGTATTGGATGTGGTATGAATTCTTGCTCCATTTATATATAATAATACTATTTGTCTAATTCGTCATTTGCTTTAATTATAAATCTATTAATGTAGTCTTGAGGGGTTTTTATCATTTTGTCTTTGACAGAGTCATGGTTAGGGTCAATGATAGCGTTTTTTATTCGTTTATCATAATAACGTTTCAATTCTCTAAACCGCTTACCCCCACAATTGATACATAATTGTGATTTTCCTCTCACACCCACCCCACAATTTATGCATGGTGCCGGGCCTGTCGAATTATTTCTGACACTCTGTAAGTGATGTCCACAGAATTCACCTCTACACGATTTATTACATGGAGTTACTGATCCAATCATAAGCCATTTGCAGTGATTCATTATATATAAACAAAATTTTCTATTTAAATACTTGTCTTATTTATATGAATGAAGAATTCAAGAGATTATCGGCAATCCTTGGAAAAATATTAAATTCAATCTTGATAGAACTCTCGAAGATGTACCAAAAGAGAGAATAAATAATAGAAGTCTGATTAGAAACATACGAGATTGTGTTAATGAGTTTAAACAGGACGGTGCATCACACACCTGGTCAACATTTAAAATCGATGGTGTTGTTGATGCTAGAATGAATGATGAAACAGCAGCTATGATACTATCACAACTTGACAATAAACGGTATTTTCTCAGAGTGAAATTCATTATCAATTTAGAATCGGGCGATTGGGTTATAAGAGACAAGTTTGAGCCAATTCTCATAGATAGGACAACAGTCATTGTTAGCCGTGATTCCAGACCAGGGTTGTTAACTGGAATTGATAAACCATACTATGAAAAAGCGTATTCTGAAACAGCAATTGTTTATGGGATGTATCCGTTAAATAAGAAACCTGACATTGGAAAACTAGCACCAATGAAACAGTCAACGTCAGTAGAAAAACCACTCAATTGTGTGGCACAACGTATCATAGAACACTTTACAAATACACTCCGTGGGAATAAATTAACCGATCTAAGACGTAAAAAAATAGATCAATGGGAGCAAACAGTGAAAGAGAACGGAGCAACTATTTCCGATATAGCTAGATTGGAAAAGTCGTTGAGATTTCCGATAACCATTTCAACGATAACTGGCGAAGTATTATACGAATCGAAATACAATAAAAACGGAGCTCCAATCAAAATTATTGATCATAACAAACACGCATGGACATCCGCGGTTACAATATTCCCGCGAGACAGAACAGTGAAGTATATCCCAGAAGAATTCACCAAGGATGGCATTCTCACTGAAGAAAGATTATTCGATGCTATTGCTAGTTTGTGCAAAAACGACCCTGTATCAGTATGGCTACTTCATAGTTTTGAAGATGAAGAATGTCAATTCAATCAATTTGTGAAACCTAACGGTGAATTATATCGTAGTGAAAGTCTACATAATAGGATGAAAAATCTAGCAATAAGTCTCAGTGAAAACGCTAGCGTTTTTAATGGAAAATCCGACGATTACGAACAGTTACTTACAAATTGTTTTTCCATCGGTTGCAGCTCATTTTGCAAGAAAGAAAAATAATTGGAAACCAACACGAAAAGAGTTTTTACAGGATGTTCAATCCAGCTGTCTGGAATATTATCATGGCGGTCTATGGAACGTTAAGTACAATCGTGAAAGTATGATATCAGTTGATATCGTTGCCTGTTATCCAGGAAGTTTTCTAGGATATGGATTCGCTGGTGAGTATTTTAAACGGTTTGGACATCCCACACATGAAATGACTCGCGTTGCTATTAATGGACCACTGCCTGATTTTGATTTGACCGGTTTTGCTTGCGTAGTATCATTTGAATTCGCTGAAGGACTTCATCCGTGTTGTTATGTTTGGATTGGTAGACACATGGCTGAAAGGATGTGGTTACCAATAGTGTTATTGCGATATATGATTGATTGTAAAATGTTAGTTTCGTTGATTGTCAGCGAAGCGATTATCTCATATCAAAAACAAACCAATGTCTGGTTACCAGAACCAGAATGTCTTGATAGTATAATCGATAAATCTAGAAAACATATTGATGCTGACGAGGAGTACATCATTGAATGGTCAAAAAAGATATTTAATCAACGAAATAATGAAGCAAAGAATCTCGGCCGAAGAATAATCGGTAAATTTACACAAGGTGGAAAAAAATTCAACTTTAAAAGACAATCCTCACGATTGATTATAGATGATGCCGAATACGACTTCGTTATTAAAGATGCAGTAGAGAAAAATAGATAAACAAATTGTAAAACAGCCGTCTTGTCCAATAAAACAAAGTTAGGTAGAATTGTTACTTACAGTGATGGAGAAAGCTCAGCATATCTACATTTGAGAGCTTCTATGCTGGGTTATGCATCTATCAATTTATTTGCAATAATAAATAGATTTCCTAGTATAGCAGTTAGAGTTGCAATTGATTCAATGTATATCGATAAAAAATATATCAAAGAGGTAACTAAATTTACTAATAGCGAAGAGACTTAAGGAACATTGCGAATTAAACATGAAATACAATGCAATTATTCTGAATCAGCAGACCTTGGGATTAAAAGCAGTTACCTGAAGAACGATAATTCTATCAGTGAAAAATCCGATGGATTTTCTATGTCTAAAGCACCACCGATATCAAATCCAATTTGTAGATATAAAACAGTTTATTTAAACGGTTGTGGTGGATCTGGAAAGACAACACGTGTGATAGAATTATATCGAGAGAGAACGTCCATGATTGTACTCACACCAACCCATAGACTAGCGAGAGAGATAAAACAACACCAAAAATCCAAAGGATTTCCCGTTGAAGCTTGCACGTATCATAGTTTTTTTCGATACAAGGGTGATGCTTGGACTCCTGAGCGAATGGGTGAGAAATTTATTCCAGCGGTTATTATTTGGGATGAAGCATGTACTGTTTCAGAAGATTTATTAAAAATGTTTCTTGATTGGTTATTGCAAAATAATACAAAAGTTATATTGTGCGGCGATCATGGTCAACCACCACCATTTGTTGGTAGATGTCCACTTAATTGGTTAAAAGGATTTGTTGATTATTACGAAGAAATTGATACTGACTATAGAGCACTCGATGAGCAGTTACGTGAGTTTAAAAAACTAATTAGATTACAACACGATAGAATTCAATGTGAAGTAGCGCGTGAAATAATTTCTGAAACGCCTATGAATGATTTTTGGGAAACATGGAGACCAAATGATTTTGTAGTAGCAAGTAGAAAGATAGTCAGAGACGCACTTCAGAAAAAGTTGTTTGAGCTACACAAGAAAAAATTCCCAACGTTTCCAGTACCGTTGTGTTATAGACCATTGGATACACGAAAGCAGAATATTGAAGTTGAAATTCCAGGCCAGACGGAGAAACTGATTCTAGGGTTAAATGATATTGTGCTAGTTGATATCAATACTGTAGAAGATGCATTATGCGCTGATAAATCACCATGGACACTTGGTTATGTAAGAACAATACACTCGTCACAAGGATTGACCATCACGGATACAATTGTTTGGATAGTTGATAATCGCATTGAATGGTCAAATTTAGTCTATCTTGCAGTGTCCAGAGTACGACGAATAAATCAACTACGAAGGATTGTTTTCGATGATGATTTTAATACAAACGATGATAACACTGATATTAGCATCATTAATAAAAAAAACTCTCTGGTTACAAACAGCAAGACAAAAAAAAAAACAACGAGAATTTGATATTGATGCTGAAGTAATAATCGCATTAAAAGAACAACAGAATAATCACTGCGCCAGTTGCAATTGTATAATGCACTGGCAGTATTCGGATAAAGACCCTCGACAATTCACCGTAGACAGAAAAAATAACAATCTTGGTCATGTCAGAAACAATGTGATGTTGACCTGTATTGAGTGTAATAGACGTAACGGAGCTAGTTAAGACCATGTGGGGGTAATTGAGTATCGTCCGGAATGACTTGTAGTTGTTCGCGTGTAAAACCACGCTGAGGTGCAGTTGAATCCAATCTGTAGATTGGAGGTCTACCAGTTGATCGCGTTATGGTTGAAATTTTATGCGTAGTAACACTCCATATAGGATCAGTAGCTCTTCTTTTACCACCTTCAAGCTCTCCTGGTTCGTATCAATATCTCACAGTAACATCACCGAGAAGTGGCTGAGTACTAACCCGCTGTGGTTGTTCGGGAATATATTTTTTTTTTATTGCAATATTTGGTTTCATATTAATAGTTCGAGTAATCTCGTTATTTAACGCTGCAACTACACTCGGTAACCTTTGGACCCATTCACGAGATCGTTTTTCTTGGATGAATTATTTTGCATATTGATATCCAAATAACCGTTCTGCAAGAGTTCGATTAAATCGTTCTACAATTGCCTGATCACGATGTAACGCAGTATGTCCCCGTCGTATTGTAACATTATGAGTTTTCATTGTTGATAGAACAGCACCTTGAAACTCTTTGCCAGGATCAACTTGTAATAGATTTGGCCATCTTAGAGGACCTTGTCGATAAATCCTTTCAAATGCAGAAACAACTTCAGAAGCTGGCTTTGTTTTCAATGGTTCTGCTTGTTTAAATCGACTCGCAATATCAACTACAGTTAGCGCGTATTTGTAACCATGGTCATGTGGTAAAAACAATAAATCAGCCTGATGAACTTCATTAGGTACGGTAACAATTAAATGAGAATAATTAGTTTGTTTAGGCGGTGGTAGATAAATTTGCCATATAGCTTGTTTGGATAACCAATCTTTTGCAGTGGATTTTTTCACTTTTGCAGCGTTAGCGAGTTTACTAATTGCTGCTTTACCCCTCCAGTATCCTTTCGGAGAATAATAAATAGATTCCATACTATAAAAACACTGGTGTTTTTAATTACCAGCACCTAACACTAATTTGCCTTTCATAGCTGATTTGACCAACCATGAAGCCAATTTTTCTTTGAAGGATTTATCGGGAATAGCATTTAACGCATGAATTAATTTTACATCCGCAAGATGTCTTTGTTGCAAATTATTGCTTTTATATGCAACATCATGAGCATGACATGCCTTATCAATAGCATTTATCGGATACTCACCAGGCCGGGGCTGATTTTGATCATCAAGTCTGATATCTAATCTCGTTCCGGGACCACAGTAGCTATATCCTGGAAGGTGTTTTTCTCCGGGGTATTTTGCCCATGGGGTTCCGGGAAGTTTTCCAAGTTTTGCGGCAATATCACCTCCGAGTTGCTTTTTTTTAAAAATCGAAATTTTTTTGTACCACATGTTACACACTTACCAGTAAGCGCTAGTCTATTGTTTTGTCTGATCGGTTGTATCAGTACGCTTTTTACATTTAACACAATATAGATCCATAATTTATATATAGAGTTATGAATATAATTGACTTTTCAGCGACTAAAAGAAGAGAACCAGTAAAACACCACGCAGCGCTTCCGAATTCTATCCGTGCCATTATAATCGGACCATCTGGATCGGGTAAAACACAATTGCTGCTTAATTTGATAATGCGATTTATGAAGTGGGATAAATTATATTTAGTTGCCCCATCCGTCGATGATCAACGGTGCTATGAAGTGCTAAAAGATTATAATGAAAATGCATCAGAAATTAAAGGTAAAAATGTAATCGACTTTATTCTTGATACTAATGATGCACCATCAATTGAAGATCTCGACGGAGACATAAACAATCTTGTAGTGTACGATGATGTAATGTTAGATAGTCAAAAGAACCCTGCTAGAATATTTTCACGAGGTAGGCATAAAAACACTGACGTGATATATGTCACTCAACGCTACACTCAAATTCCAAAAGTGATTCGCGATAACTGTAATATTCTTGCTGTATTCAATGGCGTTGATACACATACGCTACGAAATATTTGGCAGACATGGTGTTCCGATATGGACTTCAATGAATTTAGAAATTACTTTAGTCATGCTCAGTCTGTCCCATATGGATTTATAACAATAAATTTACACGACCCTCGATCACGATATCGTATTGGACTTGATCAAATATTTGGTTAAATAATTTGTATTAATCAGCAGCAGGAAGGGGTGAGATGACAACATATTTGCGACGTAGATGGCAGCAATTTTGAGGGTGGTTATGACAATGTATTTACGACAAAATCGCTAAGGCTCCATTTGTAAAATGGAGTCTTTATTTTAATTTTTTGGTTAAAATATGAGATTTCGTAGGAAGGCTCCATTTGGCATTCTGAGGCTTTAATCGATTTTGTCGCAAAAATTTGTAGGGTTCATCCCCCCTGCTGCTACTTGAAAGGAGGGACAAAAAGAAAGAACGAAAAAAAAAACACAACAAAAAACATTGAATTTTTAATTCAAATATAGTTTACAGACTTTTGCTACCCACCACCCACCTCAAGTGAGTTTATGCCTACCATGAATTAAAATATATTTTTATATATGATGTACTGAAAACATAAGAAGACTTACTGTCGAATGTACAGTTGTAATTAGATTTACAGTTATCTGCTTTGAAGATCTGAGTGTAGTGATTGACTACTGACACACCTGAAATGATTTCACGTTATTTTCTTCGAGCGAACAGCAGATCTTATCAAATTATTGCATAAAATCTTTTTATGGCATTAAAATATTGCAGTACAAGAAATTAATGAAATTATTGTAAAACCGTCGAAGCCATACGATGATGGTGTTACTATCTGAATGCCAATGATATTAAAACGGCTACGGAACAAGTGTCATCGCATAAGGGTCATCGCAGAAGAAGCACCGGATCCAGTTTGTAAGATAGCTAAGTGTACCAATTCTATAAAAGAAAAGCGACACAAGTAATTGCAGAGGTTTTAACACGTTTGCCAGAGATAGCATGTGAAGACAAAGAAAAAGAAGACTTTGGAGAATCTAAAGAGCCACCACCACCCATTTATCAGTCAAAGCTGGAAACACCAGTGATGTATAAGGGCACCAGTGTATATTGGAAGATCCCGTTCGTGCAAGTTGATTTCCATCACACCACCCATATTTCCATCACACAACCCCTAATGAAAGGATATAGTGATAATAAATGCCATATAGTGATATGGGATATAGCGATAATAATCCTCATCGCAAAACATGAAAACTTATGGACCAGGTGGGTATTTAGGGAATTTACTGGGTTTTAACTCGCCTCTGCTGAACCGTTTGAGTATTTATAATAGCATACTTAGTTTGGCTAAAGTTGAAAAACAACTCGTGAAGCAATTTACGAGATGAATCATTTTATGAAACTCTGCACACGGAAGAAACAACCTCTGGTGATTTTGTGACAGATGAATGCTCGGGTCAAGCAGCCGCACATCAACTAAAACATGTGCCTCCACTAGTAAAATGAAACGGAATAAACTTGCATAAGCACCAGACAATCAAGAAAAATCAGAGCTTGAATTTCATCAGTTGGAAGATTGGTCAGACGAAACGGTACAAAGACTGGCAGAGTAACTGTTACCAAGACGCACACCCACAAAAGATCAATGGAAGTAGTGGTCCTTAGGGTACCTGCACCGCGTGGACAGTGTGGCCCTCACGAACTAGCGAATCGACTGGAAATACTGGTGGGATCAGTTCGTGCGAGCAACAAAAAATAACAACAAAAAACCGCAGAATGATCTCAACGACGCAAGTTAATTTAACCTGTGATACCGTCAGTGGCAGTTACGAATGGAGGTCCGATAAAACTGGTGCAGTTGAGCTTGGGTTGTGTTTTGACCCACCATGGTATCATTTGACTTGATCGTGGCTACGACAGCGGATACCTGTGTATCTTCCATGAAATAATAACTGGCTGAACCATATTAGTTATTTCCTTGTGGATCAAGACGGGCACGTGATGGATCTTCAGAGTAAAATATTAACGATACACTATAAATTAGAAATCAGCCTGGTATACAATAATAACAATTACAGTCGTGTGTGGACGTGTGAAGCCCATTCGTGTAGTTAACGGCGAGAAAGCCATGCATATGACCTATTATTGAACTGGGCTCGGTGACTTTTTCGTGGATTATTTGCGAGCGCACCAAAGGCTCTCACAGCTTTGACCTCCCACTCTGCACCCATTCCAAGCAGGTGGCCATGTGAGTCATGGATAGTGCCACTGTGGAGATCGATTAAGACAACTAGGCTCGCAGGCGGCAAAAAATGCTTCAAGATCGAATACGGCGATCAGTCACACGAGCACCAGCAATGAAAGCTCCCATTATATTGCCATCGAGTGAATCAATGATACATGCACTGAGTAAAATCAGTAACGAGGCCGCACAACAGCGATCGTCAGATTTTGAGATTGAAAACTTAGCCATGGTTAGTGGATTTTACAGTATTAAAGAAAATAAATATTCTATAAATAATGGCCCAGTTAAAAGTGGATCCGGCATTTGACATGGGTGATGGTGGATAGAAGCAAACGAAATTTTTAGTATTACTCCTATCTAGCCAAAGACGCCAATCAGTTAAAAGTAGAATTGCAAACACAAGACTCCTCTATCTGTTTCTTCCCCTGTATGCCATTTTTAAAAGTGGGGGAAAACCTGGTGCGTGAGAACAATGCCAATTATGATGACAATGTCCAAGTGGGATTTGTTAGCAATGGTATCACAAAAATACTTAAATAACATTTAAAAAATGTGGCAAAATTTGGAAAGACCAATGAAATATTTTTCTTAATCGCAGCCATTTCAGCAGTGTCGACAACAACAACTCAAGCGGTTGCAAAAGCTTCAGCGTTAGGAGTTGTCGGAACTGCATCAGGAATGGCTTTGAAACAGGCGATTGGCACGAGTCATCAAATATCCTCGGGCATAGATCTTCGATTGGTCGGTCACATAAGATCACGCACTATTTGACCAATGTTGATTTGCACAATTGATCAAACATTTTCGTGGTGCTCTTATGCCAGATGAACTTTCAGCAATTGTGTCACGCACACGCAAAACGGGAATCGTCAATCTGGATTCATTCACAGATCCTGGCACTCACTGGGTCGCATATGTGGTGACACCTTAACATAGCGTGTATTTTATATTATCACGAAACGCCAAATTTATATCCAGGCGCAAACAAGATAAAAAAAATCTTTTTCATCTGCATTGATTTCATGAATGGGAATTACTGAAAATATGAAAACGTTCTATGCAATTTTTCACTCGAATTATTTTGTTTTGTAGAGATAGTTAATGTGGTCCGAATGACGTGGTGTTCTCAATCCGATCGGAACATCATCAGACTTTTCCGTCAAGTTATGAAAGAAACCCTGGATGCAAGTCGTCGCTCTGCAGAACTATATTCAGAACTACATCTCAGCAGAAGGAGAGAAAGTCACAATCAGAACATCCTTTGCATTTGTTACTGTAACGTATATAGAGGGATAAAAAAAAGAAGTAGCTCGCCTTACCCTTGGCATGCTAAACGTTTAATGCGCCAGTTGGTCAATGAATAACATTTATCGAGATAAACATATTTTACAGAACAAAACAAATATATTCTGCATGTAGGTCATTATATATTTTTCGATCAAAAACTCTTTTGAGTGATTTAATGAAACGCTGAAACATATAGTGCATCATCTGATATGAAAATTTGGCCAAATCGTGGAATAATAGTATGTGGAATACGTTATAGGAATTTGCATCTTGAAGATGAGTGAATAACATCAATATACCAGTTTCACTTTTTTATATAACAAAACGCCTGTCAGTGACATAACCATATAAATAAAGCATTTATTTCAACAAAAATAAAATAGTTATAGAGAAATTTTCTCATATTTGTAATAACTTGAATATCCCATAACATTATGATTGGAGATGTCTAAGAAACAAGATTATAACTACGGATTCACCTACAGTTTGTGTATATTTAACAAACTGCAACAAAGATATTAACTTGAATAAGGTTGACATAAATTTGTAA
The DNA here is from genome assembly GCA_016746295.1 of Potamilus streckersoni. Lineage (NCBI taxonomy): Eukaryota > Metazoa > Mollusca > Bivalvia > Unionida > Unionidae > Potamilus > Potamilus streckersoni. Next base: position 739,045 of record JAEAOA010002361.1, on the reverse strand, counting down.
AACAACATATGACATGTGGTGGAACAGAAGATGCAGTGTGAATGTGATTTTTATAATTCTCAAAAATGCAAGAAGAAAGAACAGGAAGGATATTTTTCTTTGTACTAGGCATAGTGCATCTAAATCGTAACGGAATAGTAAAACAAGTCATATTATGGAGTCTGAAGATACTGTTGAAAATGCCGTTACAAATATTAAACATTTAGTCTTAGGTCAACAAGGTTTTGACACAGCCACCACAAGCTTTGAACAATATGTTTAAGTTTCAAACGTTAGGCTCAACTATACAGTTGGTGTTATTTCGGAGACTCTGAGATGAAAATTAATATCGATTGTATAATGGGTTGTTAATAAAAATTAAGTAAATTTACATATTCATTAAGACTCCTTTGTAAATAAGACGTCGTAAAGTTTTCAATAGAAGTTGATAAACCTCCTGTAATGATTTGTCATAAACACATCATCTGTCATCTAATATTCATGATTTGCTTTCGCTTATCTGTTTGGCGTCATTGAAATTCCTCGTCTAGTTCCTGATTCAGTCATTAGGAACATACCATAAATGAGCTAGAAATTCTAATTCTACCTCAGTTATTTTCAAACTGGCAAAGTGAATTAGTTCTGGTGCAGTTAAGCACTGTGCTGGCTCGGGTTTGTAATTATTCACAAAAGAATTGATCTAAATTCTTTAAAAATTTCGCATTCGTATAGGATAAAAAGAGAATTTAGTTAGAATGTTTCGTGACATCTCGTACATAGTTCTTATCCTCTTCATTTGATTCTTTACTCGGTATGCTACAAATCGTAATTTTACACAAATCATATTCATGATCTGTTTTAAATGAATCCGTGTATTCCAAGGACATATATCTTTTCTCGGATATTTAGTTTGCAATAACATCGCTCATTCGGTGTCTTTTTGATAAGCTAGAACGCATTTTTGTCCGTGCATTTATCATCGTTTAGTGTTGTAGCAAGTTAGAGAAGGAATTGGTTCATAAACCAATAACGATCAAAAATCTTAGTCATTTATATAAAATAAACACAACTCTTATACAAAACAAACTTTCTTATATTTTTTTAAAATTTATCGACTTTATAAACATTATTAAATGAATATATGTTTTGCTATTATTTAATATTTAATAGTGCTGATACTTCTCGATGAGGATACAGATTTTACTCAGTCCTTGATAATCAGATGTAATATTTGAATAAATAGTGGGATATAGTTGGGATAAATACAATTTCAATTATACAGTACGTATGCAAGACCTCTATATCTTCCAATTAAGAGATGATAACGCATTACTTTGCCACCAGCACTTATCTCCGTCTCGCAGACATGACATTGTCATGTGGTGTTTAGTGTTTAGCATCCTAATAGCAGCGTCTGTTGGTTTAGTTCTTCATAAACAGTTTCGGAAAATGTATATTCAAACAATTTAACTATATGGTTGTTTCCATTGTACGAAGCGTTCATAGCAATGTGAAGTCGTGACGCCCGGTCCATTTATTGACAGTTATATCTAACTGATTTTAAAGTAAGGGCAAAATCTTAGTAGTACTTGTATTGTTCATGAGGTGTATGTGTCATGTTTAGAAAAAAAAATACTTTAGTTAAATTTCGTACCATCTAGCTCTCACTGTAGAGCCCTCTTCTGAAATTATGACAATTGTGTTAGCTAGTTGGATGCATAATAATGGTTTTCTTTTAATTTTAATTCAACTCAGCCTACTTCTTGCCGAAATATAACATTGACAGCCAAGCTGCTAAATCATATTTGACAGGGGTGTAGCCAGCATAAGACCTTTTCAACAACGGAAAACCAGGGCAAATGGGATTTATAGTATTCATAATGACATTTTCTGTTATAAAGTTCCTGTTTTCCAATGCATACTCCGTTGCCGACAACATAGTCAAATAAAAAGTCATGGTTTAACAGTCACTGGAAAATATTTCTGCTTTATCCGATATTTGTTTCTCTCTGTATTATATACCGAAAGCATTTATCTAATTTGCTTGTAACAGTAACCACCAATGATCCTGCTTTACTAGCTTGTGTTCGTTGCCCTCGATTAATATTTCAAAACCTATTTTGAGTGTTCCACTGGCTTCTAGGTCATCAAGGGGTAAACTCAATCGCGCCGGTGACTCGTTTATGTCAGCGGCTTAAAGTTTTCTTGTACAGTTTAATATAATGACGTTCTGGTGTTTTATTATTATATATTTTTGTGCAGAGCTAGCTCTATCGCGGTTCTTAACCCGATTATTTATCCAAATGCTTCATTTATATATTTGAAAATATGCATAACATATTTTGAGCCTCTTTAACGAATCCATATGACATACTGAAGCGAAACCTTTTCGGTGAAGTTACAAACGCACCATGGGTCTGTTAATTTAAATTCCGCTTTAGTCGCAAGCGTTAATTCTTTCACAATATTCTGTGTGTCAGATTGTTTGATTTCTAATGCCGTTAGTTAATTGCAATTTCTACAGTAAATCAGTTATATTGGTTGCCTGTCTCTATGAGTAGTATTGGACCACGCTTAACTCTCCCGACAAAGGAACCCTTGACACGACAGCCGAACCAGGAAACTCCTGGCGCGCTTCCAGAAGAGAAGTTTCCAAGCGAAATGAAAGCGTGGTGTTAAAAGCCTATTATGATAATACGCAAGCATTTCTACTGAACAAAAACAAAAATAAATAAAATAAAATAATTCTCACATATGACACACAACCCTACATTCTATAATTAAAAGTGAATATGTCATCTTTTATCATACACAGTATGCGCGCGCGCGTGTGTGTTACAAATTCGACAATACATTCTTAAATTAAAAACAAATACTAGTTTTAATAAAAAGAAGGACATATCATTAATACAACTTAAGACAGAGGTGAAGTTTCTAGCTTTTGTTCGCAGTAACGCTGCGAAAGAAGTATAATCCAGGGTACACACTTTTGAAGAAAATTTCAATTAATTCATCGAAACATGTCAGTTGACGGTTGTGTTGCTCGACCGTTCTCATCTGCTATTGAATCTTTTTTGTTTTTTTTTTCAAAATCGTGCTCTCATGTTTTCGTGTGTGTGTGTGTGTGTGTGTGTGTGTGTGTGTGTGTGTGTGTGTGTGTTTCTATTACAGAGTTCCAGTACACGCTCATGTTTTGCATCATCTTTGTTCGGCCGTCTTTGTTCTCTCCTTTCGTTGAATCACGCACAAAAATTTGACTCGGTTCCAGCGCTGGTTTTGTGCATTAGCTTTGCACACACTTAACCGCCAACTTTGAGTTTAGGAACTAGCGAAATGGTGAGGCATATCCACTATTTTTCTTTTTTTCTTGTTAATTTGTTGTTTTTTTTTCTATTTCATTCACACCTTGGTGGACTATGGTGAAAGTATATCTCTGCAGATTCCGTCGCCTCTGTTACCTTCTGGAGCGCACTGTTGATGGTTCCGTTTTTAGTGTCACCTATTTCCGAGTACGAGATATTAGTTAGGTCAAGTCGATTTGCATTTGCATGAGAAACATTGGCTTCTTGGAGCTGTTTTAGCGACTGTAATCAAGACGATAGCAATTAAATTCAACAATCAGAAATTAATATTATTTCAAAGTATGCCATTGTACTTATTGCATATTGGAATGTTTATGCACTTCAGAATCATAAATGACTGACTCAGTGGCTATAAATCTCAAAGTTTGCTAGACATTACGTTCACTAAGGATTTTAGATAAATTTACCGCGAGTATGATTACTTTAAGCTTGGAAATATAAGGTTTACTCCGTATAGTTTAAAACAAATGTCAACCTTTCCTTCAGCGTAGCCCTGCTATAGCATGCACCGTTATAACATCATCATTTTGGAGAAGAGATCGTGTATGAATTCTAATACAAGACGAACGTGGCTTGGCTCGTGCAATTTCAAATGTATTTATCTCATACACGAAAACAGGTTTTTCTTCTTAAAAGTTCGAAAACTAAAATGTGAAAAGTTTATTGATGATGCTGTCTTCGCCAATGTCACAATCTGACTAGTTTTTTTGCGACATTGTTAGCTGTTTAACTTGTATATACAACTTGAGTATGGAGTAATGAAATTCAGCGGTGCCATTAAAGGAAACCTAAAACTTGATATAAAATGCACTGGAATTTATTTATTGTTAAATTAACACATTATTTCTTCATATTGACAAACCATCTTAACAGTGCATTATTATATCATAATCCAGTTTCTATGACATCAGCCCCAAGTGCTCTATTATGCTGTGAGATCTCTGCTTTTTTTCTAGCTGCGGAAATAAACTGGATAAGGCACTATTTCATAATGGATCTTTTGGATGAAATAGTGATGCACTCTTGACTGTTTGCTAAAAATTAATTTATTTAGACTGACTTTTGTATGTGGATGATAAGTCCAATTTCTCTTCATTTCACTCATTGAATTAAATCATTTAGAACACTTACATTTTCTGTAGTAATCCATGTCAGAACAGAACCCTTGTTGGCCTTTTTTTTTAAAATTTCTGATGCATGCATGTAAGACCACATGACTCTGCTACCAGAACTGTCCATATCCTCCCATAAATCCCCCTCCTGAGATTTACTTGTTGGTCTATCCAGTAGTCATGCTGCTGGGATTTGCTACAATCGCTCTTCTTTTGAAGGTAGGGACAGTTACTGCTGTAACAAAATGCTTCAAATTCCTCTTTTTTTAAAAAAAATGTACACGGGGGGGGTTACCTAAAAATTCAAAGAAAACTTACCTTTGAATCACCAATTTTCTGTATAAATACTAAGCAAATTATTTGATGTTGCCACACTGCAATAAGAAACAGACATCTTTTATCAGTAAACTTAAGTAACACATGCACCCTTCATCAAAGAAAGCTGACTTCAGTCTTCAGTAACAAAAAAAATAAAACTTTTATCAAAGGAAGCCAGCACCAAATTAAAAAAAAAAAACAATGAAATTTGATGGATTGTTGTTGCATTTTCCAAAGTGACTGGAAAATGTTTATTGTGTCATGAAATTTTAATTTTTGCAGGAGACAAATTTTATGCTTTTGGTCTTTTCCAACAGCAGTATAAAATTCAATTTCCAATCGTTTGAAATTAGTGATAACTGGCCATAAAGTATCTTGCAAAGCTGTTTGTTAAATTTTCTAATTTCACATTTTCATTTCCCTCATAGCTTCATCCTCTGGGTAGCCTTGGCAAGATCATAGACCAATTCAAATACATATAGATGTAGCATGTAAATAACTGTAGCCACATGCTATTTGTGACAGTTGTAGTAAATTGTTTAATGACAATCAGATACAGATCAAAACAAGGACTACTTATTTTTGTGTGTTGTGTTCTATAACAGGATGTGACTCGTACATTAATTTTACAACATGTGATCTATACTCAAATTCATGGATATATTATATGAATGTTCATAACTTAATGATTATGGATTGTAAACTTGTCAACATAAAAGTGTTTCAAACTAGTTTATTTTCATTTAATTAAAAGCATGTTTTTTTTTACATTTGTATTACACCCCCACACATACCACTACCCCCTGCCAGGCCATATTTAAGGTAAATGCTTCATTTTCTAAAGTTAATGGACTTGGGACATGGTTCTTTATAACACAGTGCAGTCTATAACATGATCAGGTTCTATGGACCCCAACCTCCATGTTATAGTGGGTCACAATGTATAGGTATTTTTAAGGTTGTGCAATATAACCATCCGAAAATTTTTGTTCATATTTTTTCATACAGATGCAGTAACATATATATATATATATATATATATATATATATATGGAATCGATCCATTCTTAATGTAAACCTATAAATATAACACAGATGAATGAAGTTGTATCCTATTTGATGCCTCTTCCTTACAAGAAGATTTAAGTCTTTTTTTTTTTTCTGTTAGTTTTACTACTCCAAATGCACTGGATGAATGTATTCAGTTAATTGCTTATATGTTGTTGATGATTTGATAGCGCTGCAAAAAAGATGAATGAATTTAGACCAAATCAAGGACTTTATCACGGATAAATTTCATATACTGCACCAGCCAAGCAACTTTTTGAATAATTTAGTTTTGCCATGTCCAAGAAAGAAATGGACTAAAATTAGAAAATTAAGATATTAAAATAAAAATATTAAAATATTAAAACTAAAATATTAAAATATTAAACAATTATAAAATTAGAAATTGACCAGTGCATAATACTTTTAGCACAATTATATTGAATGTATGTAAGGTTAATGTTGGTGATCATGTAGTTGCTTTGGAGTCCTCCATGGTGCCTAGCTGCTTTGTTGTTGTTATGCATTAAAATGATATATTTTTTAGGCAATTTATTTAAAAGTTCAGATATTCTATTTGTCCAGAGCTCAATTTAAGTGTAAAATGTGAATGGTCAGACAAGTTTAAAATGTGAATGGCCATTGGAAAAGGAATACTGAAGAAATCTTTGGAAGTATGTCAGTGAAAGATCATCTTGAAATTGTAATTTTCAAATGGTTATGTTTTTTGGCATTGACAAAGCTGATGTGAGTATGATGGGAGTGCCAATCTCTTTATCTGTATGGCTAATTGCTTGTAGTTACATTTGCTTGTATTTAGATTTTATCAATGGGTAAAGTTTATCAAGATATATACATGTCTTTCTGAAATTACTATTTGTTTTGTAAAAAATTTTTATTGTTTGTCTTAATTTATTTTCAAGTCAAAGAAGAAGGGCTTGAGTGCTGATGAAAAGAGAAAAAGAATGATGGAGTTCTTCTATGAAAAAGTATGAAATTGCACTTAAATCATTTTGTAAACTTCTATCCTTGATCATATTTGTGACTTAGATTTTTTATGGTTTTGTTGTTTTGAGTTAAACGCCATTTTTCAGCACATGAGAGACAAGTGGTTGCCAATCATTTTGGACTGCAATTAGATTTTCTGAGCTTCACAACCCCATTTCCACATTTTTATAAGTTTCGCCACAGTAAAAAAAAAGTCAGGTAACCATTTGTGATCTTGCAGAATGTCCTCTGACTCTTAATTGGGTCACGACCTGGGGGGTTGGAACCACTGTGATAAACTATGCATAGTAGGCTGTACGACTGGTGGAGGAAGAATCCCTGACCTACAGGAAGCTACTTTCTTGCTTGCCCACATTGGCCGGGCCAGAGACTTGAACCCGTGCAGAGGTGAGATGGCATTGATTGGTAATGGCGAGTGCTTTAGACCACTTGGTTACCTGGAGTCCCATGTGTAAATGGTGAGATATAGATATTCATACATGTCACCTTCATCATGTCTTTGACTTATATGCAGATTTTTCTCTTTCCTGTAAATAGGGAGATATTAATATTTTACCTGTTACCATGATTATGTCTATAACTTAGACAGATTTATATCTTGCCTGTGAATGGCAATGTATGATGAACCATGCTATTGGTTAGTTGTTATTACATACTAAGGGAGACAACTCATGAAATCCAATCGATGTCATTAGGACAAAGCACCAATATATTGTTTTTGTTCTTGGGCTTAACGCCATTTTTCAGCACACGATTGGCTATACATGGCAGCCAGTATTAATGGTGGAGGAATATATATATATATATATCAATTGATCTACCAAGGTTTAAAAAATTAGGGTTATCATATCAGAACCTTGGTTAGTGAAGATGATGTTTTGTAGGAGTTCCAGTCTTGTAGCTACTGTCTTGCTTACAGAAACATATAATGTTCTTCACAGGCTTGACACCACTTGTTTGATTTTAACAGATGAAGTGCAGGTATCATTTTCAGGAAACATGGACTAGGAAGCACTGAACACCTATTTGTCTTGCTGGTGTTAGTTGCTAATGAAGCATAGATAATAATGCATAGGTATCACTTTCAAGAAACATGCTTGAACACTTGATTGTCTTACTGTTGTTAGCAGATATGAAACAGGTATTGCATCTTAAAACATGGGTTTAGACACCAGTGAATGCTGGTATGTATTGCTTGTGTTGTTAAGTATTGAAGCAACTATATTACTTTTGGATACATGCTTGATACCAATGAATCTTGAAAACTAGGTTATCACTACTCCTAAAGTGAAAGTCATATTCTTCTTATCACTGCTACATGGACTATCATATCAACATGAAGTTTCCAGCAAAAGACTGGTTGATTTTAAATTAAAATGTGCAGATCTTACATTCATTATGGCAGAAAAGTGATTTAATTACTTGGCATTTAAAAGAATGAAGTGAACTTACTTGTATTCCTTAAAATTCTTTTTAGCTAGTAAAATGTCAGTCCCTTTGAGAGCCTCTTGTCCAAGTTTTCAGAAATTAATTATCAGTCTTGTATCAAAATTTGTTATGAATAATGTCGCATAATGTAACGCTTAACTGTGCTTAAATTAGGAAATTTTCATTATAATGTATGATGTCATACTAATAGATAAATCACATACATATTTAGAATTTCCAAGCTTTAGTACTACTATTATCAGAGAAATTGAAAATTAATCATTTCTAATTATTTTTACAGGTTCATAGTTAAAATATGGCTCCATTCTTTTTCGCAGCTGAGTTTATGTTTTGAGGAAATTTGCCGACATATTAGTTCATGCAGAGTACAATCTGAATAAGCAGGTTTTCTAAATTTTCCATCTTTCATCCATCCATAAGTAGATACTGAGCATAGGACTAAGCCAAACCAGTTTTGTCCTTTCACTTTTGTTCCGCACAGCATTGGAAGTTGTTTCCTTTATGTAAATCAGTAAATTTTCAGGTCAGAATGAACAAATGTAACGACGAGTATTTTTAAATGCACTATTTACTTTTAGCTAATTTAATGACGCTGATCTGAAAATTTATCAAGTTACAGATGGGATAAAATTGGCTGTGTGGAATGAATCTAGAGTAGCTTCCATTTTCATGAATATTAAAGGAGTCACTATATGCTATTTCAGATTACCAGCAATAGGGAAATTACATCACTGATGCTTGAATGCTTTTCCCACAGTTTTGTTCTGAAAAGAGAGGAATCATATGTGTTCATTTGTATTTTTCTTGCCCCACATAATCAAAAAAGAATAAGCCTTAATATGAGAGATGTCAGCCCTTTTGCATGCTATTTTGTATCTTACTATTCTTGTTTAGCTGAAGCTTTGTCAAAGAGAGAAAACAGTAATAGTAATTGTAAACTTTTAAAATACACATACTAAGCTCCTTCAGTTTCAGTTTTAATATTTATAATATTTATATTCATATAGACTCCTATTAAATTAAATCCCAAGAATGATTATTTAGCATGCTAATTTTTTTGGCAGCTACAATTACCTCTCCATACCCAACAAATAAGATTTTTGTATAAATACATACACTATTCCTGTAATTAGGCTGCATTTGTTTTATCTGTGTTAGTAACATTTAATACTTCAAATTGCTGGCAGTTCTGTCATCAAGTTCAAAAGATGTCATTGATTGAGAAATTTAGCAATCATTGGGCATTTTCTTTCATTGCACAGTACCATATTCATAATACCCTCTTTGGGTAGCCTCTTTTCCTTATTGGTAGCCTCATTAATTTGATCTGGTCTGCAGAATGTTGATATCAAACAGGTGTTAACTTGAGTGACCAGTCCACAGCTACAGCATATTTAATTAGTGAGTAAATAACACAGCAAAGCCCTGTGCTTCATGGACAATGGATATGGTAACTAAAACTAATTGTTTACCCAATGGTATTAATTGATATTATTGTACTTGCTCACAAGTAAGATCCCAATTACCAAGTAACTAAACAGTATAGATTGCAGTCATCCTGAAACACACCCCACTCTTTCATATCAGGGCACATTTTATTTGATAATGAGGTGTAAGAAGAAACATGCATCAAAATATCTGTCTATGTCTTGGATATTCATTTTCTAACTTGTCAGTTCTAATGCACATATATGAATTAAAATTTAAACAATGTACATTACTAGTCAATGCTGCTTTAGTGTAATTGCATTTGATGTACTTTAAGTTTTGTTTCTGATAATCATGTAAATATTTTAAATAAATATTTTAAAATCCTTCTCATTGTTAGGTCCTATATTTTTTTCATATTTGATGTATTTCCCAAAATGAAGTAGGTTTTTTTTTACACATTGTCTTGCATAATTTTGGAGATTTTGTTTTGCATATGAAAAATTACATGACATACAATAAAGTAATTTGAATGACATAATCCATGTACAAGTCTATTCAGAATATCAGATGAAAATATGGTAATATGTTAAGTTTCGAATTCACAGTTAATTAGAACCCAGTGATATTGAAATTCTCTTATCTATACTCCTTCAAATGATCATTAAGTTACTTTTCTATTTTCAGAAAGATTTCTTCCAGTTGAAGGAACTTGAGCGTATGTGTCAAAAGGAGAAAGGAATTACCTCGATGTCAGTCAAGGAGATATTGACAAGTTTAGTGGATGATGGCATGGTAGATACAGAAAAGATAGGAACATCAGTTTATTTCTGGGCTTTTCCCAGCAAGGCTAGTCAAAATGTAAGAACTAATTTTGCACCATTGTCAGATACATTGCATTTCTAACTCAAGATTGATTAATCTAATTGTGATGTGAGCAGCAGCCTGACAACTTAGATCACCTTTGTCAACAGAGAGACACAGGTATGAGGTAGAATCTGTTGTCTCCAGACCAGTGATCCAAAACCAATGTCAGTCAAATATGTCTGGCAAAGGTTTTAACTAGCATATTGTTAACAACCGAACATTTCTCAGATATCATTATATCAGATTGTCCTTGATGTTTTTTGGTGCAACAAATACCCACCACAATGATGTAAAATTCAGAGGTCACTAGATCTAGGTTACAGATTACATATTTGTCAGAAAATTGATCAAGATGTCACTAAGCTTAATTCCAAGGAGACTAGGCCAAGTTTACATATTGTTCCATTGTTGGACAGTTAATAGATGTGTTGCCTACATTGTTTGTTTAGTCATTGTTTTTTATTTGTGAAAACACTATAAAGCCACAAAGCAAAAGACAAAAAGAGATGTTAAAACTCACGGAACTTAAGAAAATCCTATAATTGAATGTTTGTTAGATGGTCTCTACTATCAGATATCAGTCCCTCACACACAGCTGCTTTTTAACTCATTTGTGTTGCTGTTTGTTGGCACATGCTACCTTTAAAATTACTTAGTATTATTATGACTCTATTGTCTTTAACACATTCAACACTGCAAACCGGTAAAGCAGATCAGGAACAATGACTCCCGCTCAACATTGTAAACCGGTATTCCAGTTTCACATACCTGTCTCATTTTGGAGATAAATTCTCTGATTGGTCAATGTCTGGGATTCCCCTATAGCAAATATTTTGTTCATACATTGATTCATTTGCACAATATTTGGATACATTCAGATTTTAAGGTAGGTTAATTACAAGAAAGGGGATTTTTCCGATGAAAATTTTTGAAGGCGCATTGGTGGACTCCCATTTGATGAATCGGAATTTTCTGGGGATGAAATAATTGAAAATATCAGCAATTTTGAGCTTGTAAAGATAAATAAGGAAGAGAGGGAACATATACAGCAAAAGTGGTGTGATATTGTTGGTGACAGTGATAACGATGAGGAATTTTAATGTTTTGAACTCGATGTGTACAAGACACCTGTGACCTGAATTTTGTCAGTGGACAAAATCTCCTTCAGAATGTAATATTAACACATTATTTTCCGATTGTGTAGGTCCAACACAAGTATTTGATGGATCAAGATCACCTATTTAAATTTTTAGCTATTTTATAGAGGTAGTGTTTTCATAAATAGCAAGACTCACAAATACCAACGCACACACCTGCAGCGAGAGACTGACCCAAATCAACAAAGGTGTTTGAAATGATGTCAAGTTATCTAAATAAAAGGCATTTATGGCCTATTGATATTGATGGAAGTTAGGAAATTAGCGATGGACTGTATTGGTATAGGAGTGAGAAATTCTGGCTTGTTCGATTAAACTTTGGAAAAATTATGTCACATGACATGTTTGTCCAGGTAAAGCGCTACCTTCATTTCAGTGATGATACCAGTCAAAATCTTCAAGGTGACAAATTGCACAATATACTGCCTTGGCTGTTTGCTATATTAATCTGGTTGACAGTCAATATGTGTGTTTTATTTTATCTTTATTTTCATTGAAATGATCTTAAAATCTTGTAAACTTCAGGTTTTCAATACCTGTAGAAATATCATTAACACACCTTTGGATTTGCTTGAATTTTGAGTCAACATTGCATTTATTCAAGCCATGATTTGTAAGAACACCACAATGGATAAAAAAAACAGACCACATATTACTCTTTCAACATTTTATAGAGAATACAGTGAAAATACCTTTAACATACCTTTTGATTTACCTGTAAAATCATCTGTGTGAGAATAAAAATGCTTGTAAGAATATTTTCAGAAACCTGAATTTGTCTTCTTTACAATGGTACCAAATATGTATACCTATTACAAGAAAAACAATTTATACAAGTCACTGAAAATATGTTGCCTACATTTTTAAGATCTTGAAAGTTACTTAGTGTTGAGTGGTAGTCTTCCCATGTAGTTACTTAATGGTGAAAGGGTTAAGTAACAGAAAAGAGTGAAAACCAACAAGTTTCATAAAATTCTACAAATTATTCATTTCTTGAAATACAAAGTGAATGTTTATTAAAAACTTAGAGTATAGTGAATTAAATCCCAAGTTGTGACTAAATAAGAGGGCCAAAGTGGGGTGAAATGATACACTATCCGTACACATATAAACTTGATGCTTTTTCCATTGTTGGACGGTCTATCATATGTGTTGGCATACTGGTGGTGTATCTAGAATATCTGTGACAGGATAAAAAAAAACTTAAGCAGACTACCTGTTAGTTGTCAGTGAGTTTTATTCAATGTATTAAGTGACAAGGGCTCATACTCAGTAACAAAGAAAATAGTGAAAGCCAACAAGCTTTGTATAAATAATAAAACAGTTTATTACCTTATACAACAATGTAAAAATTTGTAAATAGTACTTTAGTTTATGAATATCATCCAAATATGATTCTAAGAATAAAAACAAGTCCTATCACTAAATAGTCCTATAAGAATCCAGGTTCTAGTCCCAACGATGTACAAATATGGAGGGCGATGATGTCAGATGTAGTCAAATGTATGAATATCAACAATTCCTCACTTGAATCACAATCTTTGTTTCCAAATAATTCGAGAATAAATTTCTATGAATATCTTTATAAGAAAGTCAACTTGTTGAGTGTCCAGGAGAATAAATTAATGAATCCAAAAATCAGAGAAAGAATAAATTATTCCTGCAACAAATTTAAACAAAAAACCTGGTTACTTCAAGGTTTTTGAATGACTGTCCGAAAAATATATGGAATGTGTATTTAAACTCAAAACATCACTTCAAATCTCGCTAGATTGGTCATGTGGTCTTTTACTAAGCTAAAATTCGCTCATAGACCAATGTCACTCCACTTTTAAAAAAAATAATCATAAGAAAGGCTGTTTACAAACAGTGATCACACAAAGAAAGTATGTCCATGATGCTGACCAATCATTTTAACTTCCTGTTGATATTGTTACCAAGGTAAGACAGACTCAATGATAATTCTCACCTATTACTATTTTGTCTTAAGTAAACAACTTTGTGATGAAAATATATTTCCCTACTAAAAATAGAATTCTGAATTCGAGAAAAATATTCATTGCAATTAAATACAATGAAACAAAAAAAAATAAAAGAATTTTAATCCTTACACACAAGATATTTAATCACATATACGTAACAAATGTTTTATGCCCTTTAAGGCATTCTCCATCTGATCTGATGCAGGACTCACTTCATCATTATGCCATTTGTTTACATGGCATTAATGCTTTAAAAACATCTTATAGTAATTTCATGTCTCACTTCAACTTAGAAGACATTATGATGTTATCTTCAAAACAGAATCAATAATGCCTTATCCTTGTGATAGGAAATTATAATTTTTAACAAGTTGGGGCATGAGTGTTGGGATGAATAGTAACAAAATCTTTCAATTCCTACAGATGCGAAACACTGCCACAGGTACTTGTCTTCTTTAGTGAAGAATGAAAGCAATTGAAAACACTCATTCTGTTCAATGAAAGAAAAAGATAACAAACTTATGTGGTTTTGAATCTACATCCTGACCAATTCTCTGATAATTTAATTTATCTTGTTGGAATGTTCAGACACTGGTTAAATATCTTTGCATAAAAAGAGACATTCCAAAATTTTTTCCCCATGTGTGATTTAAGCAGAGATGCTGCCAGGATTTTATCTAAATGGGGGTCGCTAACCCCAACCCAACCCTATCATCAAAATAAGGGGATTATAAAACAAAAAGGAGGAGGAGGAGGAAATATTCAGAGTTCAACATTTAACTCTTAAATATCCATTTCTCTTTATTCCTGCTAGACTCTGTTAGAGCTCTATTAAACTCAAAATTTCTCAAATATATCTCCTATAGTTGTATAAGTGTTAATCTGTTGATTGTTTCTTAGTGTTCTCTCTTCCTTGATTGTGTATGAATATTATTCTTTGCTTCTGTTTGAAGTGGTGTATACCTACCCAGCTTAGTCAGCTTTAAGAAATTGGGAAAGTGATCTTTGTGGTTATGTAAATTTATCCAAAGCTCAACAGGTATTATCTTTCGGATAATTCTGTTTCAGAATAAGATTTTTCAATAACATAAGCACTGCCAACAATTCCATCAATGCTATAGTCTGCTTGTTCAGACAGGTATTTTGATTCAATAATTATCTTCTTAATTTCCTTTTTTTAAATTTTTTTTATTAAGTTTAATCTCAAACCCTGATAGGAACACCATTTTATACCACATGATCCCACAGGGCTAAATGTTTGAGAAAAGAAATTAAATTTGCATTCTACTTTTAAATTTTATGTATTTTTTTAATTTGGGTTGCTATTGTTCTTTTCCTACATTTAATTTCAAAATACTGCTGAAAAGGAGATTGACTGGCATGCCACCAATTTTTTTCCATCAAGCACTTTGTACTTGTATTGAACACCATTTTTAGGTTCAAAATCTTTCACTAGTATCTCCAATAACACTTTTCTCCAGTATCTGATATCTTTCTTAACTTTAAAAATTATTATCATAACTATCAACAGCTGGTATGTGTTGAATGAAATCGTCATCAGAAAAAGAACCATGCAGGGAATCAGCTATTTTCAGTATACTAGTAGACTATATTTTAAATAGTACTTTGTAAAATTCCTTGATGCAAGGTTTAAACTAAAACATAATGCTTGTCCCAGAGCCCAATGTGCCAATCAACAACCATTTGTATGAAGCTGAATAATCCAGATGTATAAACAGTTGTCTACCTGAAGAAAAAAAACAACAGATTTTGCAACAAGTGATACAATACCTCCACTGATGTGACTTACGTTGTGACAAGCACTTTATGTGTGAACAGTCTAACAAATTAAATATACACAATGGTATAGTTTTTGCAAGAAAAAATGAATTTTTTAATAAGCATTATAAATACATGGAATGATAATACCTATACGCAAACAGTCGTAAAACAAAAAAATGACACATGTTGTGGTACATTTAATAAATGCTACAGTTAATCACTGTAAACTTGTGGGGTACCAGTTTTTATTGTTTTGATGGATAAAGCTAGTTTATGAATTTGAAGTCACAAAAAAATATGTACCAAGCTGATATTATAAGTATCCCCTCTCATCTCGTATTTAATCTGTATTATGTTGTAATAAATTTTGTTGTTTTTAAATTGGGAACTAGTATTTCAGACCACTGGGTGTTGGCTCATAATTCTTATGTTGATGTTTAGTTTCTTAGGTATTATCTAATGCAACATTGAATGTGTGATACTCAAAAACAATGTAATTTGTCAGGGAAATTCAATTTTTATTTCAGCTATGTATGCATTCCTCATTTTTAGAGAAAAAGAAAACTTGCTGATTTAACAGAGAAATTGAATGAATTGGAAAACAAGAAAAAGTCCCTCACAGATGCCAAAATGAAAGCTATGATTGGCAAGGAAGAAACAGCAAGTATTAATAAGTTACCTTAGACTTGCATGTTATTTTTCTTATTACAACAACAAAAGGTCATATAGGTAAAGAAGAAAAGACAAATGTGCAAAACTTATCTGACCCATGATTTGTTAAAATTTAACATAGTGCCAACTTGCAATACTTGTTTGAAATTAATGTAAGGAAAAGGAACCTAATGTAATATTCATAAAGAAGTATTAATTCCATATTAAATGAAATAATTGTTATGACCCCCAGGAAAAAGTAGGGTTGTATAAACCATATGAGGTCAATAAGGGCTCTATTAACTCAAAAGCTGGAGACAGTGAATGGTATTTATGTCCACCAAATGGAAGATTGTCTCAGATATGAGAATTCAGATTAAATGTCAGCTTTAAAAAAGTATATAAAAGTTCGAGAAAACTATTGATTATAAACAGATTTGTTGTGTATAATGATTTATAATTCTTGTAGGATGCTAGAACAGAATTGCTGGTAGAGTTGAGCAGAAAACAAGAGGAGAAGGCAGCCCTTCTAGCAGAGATTGCTCGCTACAAGGAGTGTGATCCAGAGGTGATTGAGCAGGTGAAGGCAGAGTCACAGACAGCAAAAGAGGCAGCCAATCGTTGGACAGGTAGTTTGAAAGGGATTTGGCTGATACATAATGCCACTTAAACATAGGTTGTTGTTAGATTGGTTCCTATACAGAAGCAAGGTCAGAACATGAGGCATCTCGTTGATCTGGTCAGAGGGCCATTCACTAAGACAGACCAAGAGAAAATGACACTGCTTAGTTGACCGTTACCAATATAGGGATACAGTCTTCCTTACTTACTTGATCATCTCTATAAATTCAAATTCAGTTGATACAGGTCAACGTCTTCCTCTGTTGGTTGTCTCATTAAACCCAAATCTTTCTCAAAGACTGACCTTTGGATGATCAAATCCTTTTAAACCCCAATTCCTGTTGCTATGGGTCAGTTTCTTCCTTGCCCTTGTGAAGATGGAAGTTCTCCTGTATGTCAAAACATGATGCAAGAGAATGACAGTTGTGTTTTAGGAGATGTTCTAATAGTTGAAACACCAATTTGAAAAAAACATTGGCATGTGTTCAGGTGTTTGAGCCATATGTGCCAAATTGGGTGTTAAAGTACTTGAACACCTTGTTTACATGCTTGAACATTTAGTTACGAGCAAAAGCAGTAATGCTTTGTGATTAGACAGTAGTCATGCATTTTTTTACCAACTACATTATAATAACTTGTATACCTTTGTGAATTTCAAAAAATTGCAACAGCTTAGGTAAGATATGAAGTACACAGAAAACTTATAAACTATATCCAACCATAGCAATGTTTATATTAAATCCCTATTACATGTATGTATACATGTATATGAGCTGTATTCCCTGATACAAACAGTTTTATGGCTTAATATGATTATAAAAATACATTTAACAAAATATATTAAAAGATCTGAACTTTTTCTCAGTTTTTTAAAAACATAAATTTAAAAATGTGAATATTTAAAGGAATTTAAATTTAAAAATTCATGTTAGATAAGAATAGGTTTTTTTTTTACTTTAGAAGAGTTTCTCCCACTGCTTTTCCTCAGCACTAGATTTAATTTATGATTCATTGCACTAAATGATTGCATTTCAGCATATATTTCATTGTTTTTATTTGATGGTCTCAGAATGCTTTTTAATTTTGCATTTATCACTTTCACTCATTATTTCTGTTCATTTAAAATGCATTTACCAAGGTCATAATTTTCATTTTCAGTGCTATGAAATCGAAATAACTATTGCGTTCATATCTTATCAGAAGTGTGCTTTGATAAAATAATAAATGCATAATCTTTCAAAGACAAAAATATGCAATTAATGTAAACATTTAGTCTTGTTACATATTGGTTCGTTCAAAGTAACACAATGAGTGACTACAACAAGCTTTGTAAATTAAAAAAAACGTAATTTGTTTCACTAGAAAACACGCGAAAAGGTAAACATGAAACAAGACTTACTGTTACTAAGAAGATCAAAAAATTTGTTCTAAAGTTGTGAAAACACAGAAGTCCTGTGAATAAACAGTTCTAAATTGATATAGTCTGAATCCCACTTCCGTTCCAAGATGGCAGATGATTATGTCAGACAAAGGCTAACACAAAATGTCCAGAATTTTCAGTGAATCATAATTTTTGTATTGTTCTGCTCCAATTTAAATATAATTTCAGCAAATGTCTTTGTCCAAAGCCAGTAGTGTTGTTCTCCGG
Source organism: Potamilus streckersoni (assembly GCA_016746295.1). Classification (NCBI taxonomy): domain Eukaryota; kingdom Metazoa; phylum Mollusca; class Bivalvia; order Unionida; family Unionidae; genus Potamilus; species Potamilus streckersoni. Next base: position 720,634 of record JAEAOA010002361.1, on the reverse strand, counting down.
GGAAAATAAATATGTAGAAAGTAGATGAAGTACAACTACCACCACTAATGATACACATGTTGTTTCTCATATGCACAGAAATACCTTTTAGGGTATTAGAATTTCTAAAATGTTATATTGGAACTAGACTATGACCACGACTATTTCTTACAAGTAACTGAGCATTTAAAACTAACTATTATATCATTTCATGTACACGTGCATGAAGGACATTTGTGATTTCAAAATCACACTTAGGTATTACAAAACATAAACAAGTATAATTTTAGAAACAACCTTTGTCACAGCCAATCATTTACATAGCTCTTCCTGCCAGTTTATTTTCAGCGACATGCTAAAATCGTGCTTACATGAGTCACATTTATGTTTTAAGTAAACACGATGTTTCTAAGTAAACATGAGACCCATGCGAACATAATCATCATCATAACAATAATTATATTTAATGTTTTAAAAAATTTGAAATAGAATTAAAATATAAAAATTCAAACCTTAACACACATAATTTAACTATAGGGTCATAAAAGTTGTAGTTTACTTGACTGCAAATTTTAATTTCTTGTTTTCTTTTATCATGCCAATGATGGTTCTTAAAAAAAATATCATGGTTTTGTAAGTATTGTCTAAAGAACAAGGAATCTGATCCCAGATTATTATGCAAAATGGCTTTCAACCATGGACATTTATCAGAATCTTGAAATACAGATAAATGGATTATCAAATCCACTGTTGATTGGTTTTGATTTAATTTCATTTATCAGTCATCATTTTGTGTGCTGTAGTCTTCTGCATTTTCTTCATCCTGCATTCATCATTTCATTTTCATTCATTCTGCATTTCACTTCCATTTCACTGGTAGTGTCACCCATTTGATGTCTAAGGCAAGAATTAAATTATTAGGTACAGATGCAGTTTTGTCGTAAGGTATGGACATATTGTAATTAAGTATGTCAGTATTTTTATATGCCCACCAAGTTATGATGTACATCCGTTTGCATGCTTTCAGTTTTGTTCCAGCACAATATCTCAAGTTCCCCACCATCTTAAGTTTGCAAAATTTGTTTATGCTTGACACATGTGATGAGGAAGAAGCCGATCACTTTCAAGATATAAAGGTAAAAGGTTGAAAGAAAAACCATATTGATTTGAGGGTCAAAATGTATAGGGTCAATGTGAATGAAAGGAGAAAAATGGTTTCTGGACAAAGATTTAAGTTCTTGACCATGCACTTTTGCTATAGTTTGTGTATGCCTTGCACATTGGGTAAGAAAAAAGAACTGTTGATTTGGGTGTCAAATGTATTGTTCTGAGTAAAGAAAATATATTGTTTTTGCACACAAATTTCTGTTTTGACCATTTGCCTTCACCAAAGTTTATGGATGACTTGCATGTTGAGTATAAAGAAGTCTGTTGATCTTGTGATCAAATAGTCAGGGTCACTGACCAAAGAAGATAAATGGTTTTTACATAACTTTAGTTTGAACTGCTCTGGTGGCCTAGTGGTTAGAGCACCTGCCTTGGATGCTGGAGGTCGCAGGTTCAATCCCCGGCTGAGTCATACCAAAGAGTTATAAAAATGGTACTAACAAACTGTCTTGCTTGGCACTCAGCATTAAGAGTTTAGTGTTAGGACTGGTTGGCCCGGTGTCAGGACAATGTGACTGGGTGGGACATCATACTGCATGTCTGCAGCATGATGCTTCAGTGCCAGATATCACTATAAACTGCCACACTGCAGACATCTTTGCGATATGACTGAAAAATGTTTAACTCTATGTTAAAAATTCAAATCACACACACACAACTTTAGTTCAAAACCATGTACCTAGACCAAAGTTTGTGAAGGGCTTGAACTTAAAGTTTGGGAAAAGACTTAATTTGGGGCCATTATTGCTCAAAGTAAAATCAGATTTTGAAGCATAAATTTTGTTTTAGAGCATGACCAGATTTATCAAATTTGATATATAAACAGTTTTTTTCAGTGTTCCTGCACAATATTTGGGGAATCAAGATTTCTCTTTATGGACATTATTTACAAAATCTGTTTTGCAGATATTACATTAAGATGTTTGAGAATGCTATGCTTAGCTTTGCAGGAACATGGAACTGCATGTTTGAGAGTAAACACACGATGGGATGAGTGTTTCAGGTTAAAAGGCATCACAAGTATTTAAACAAGGGTGACCTGTCAGTCATTGGGGTGACTTCTATGACTTGGGTCTATATTGAGTAGCTGAGCAGTCTACCTTTTTACCAAATGTACAAGTCAAACATACTACATACAGTACAAGATAGATGGTGGGAAAGCTTGAAGAAAGTGATGAATAAAACCCTTTCCACAAATTTTTCTAAACTTTTATGATGAATTCTTTATATTGGAATTGTGACAATTGCCTGAAAAACTTCTTCCAAAAAAAAAAGGAATTTCTTTAAATAAAAGTATTACTTACTCAGGAAGTAGTGCATACTGATTTAGCATAATGTCTTTACCTTATGTACTTGATTTAGGATGTCTCTACCATATGTACTTGATTTAGGATGTCTCTACCATATGTACTTGATTTAGGATGCCTCTACCATATGTACTTGCTTATATGTACAGCATGTGTCTACCATATGTACTTGATTTAGGATGTCTCTACCATATGTACTTGATTTAGGATGTCTCTACCATATGTACTTGATTTAGGATGCCTCTACCATATGTACTTGATTTAGGATGCCTCTAACATATGTACTTGATTTAGGATGTCTCTACCATATGTACTTGCTTATATGTACAGCATCTGTCTACCATATGTACTTGATTTAGGATGTCTCTAACATATGTACTTGCTTATAAGACTAATTCAACTTTAGTCTGTTCTGATTTGCCATCATAATGTGCTGGGAAGATTTATGTCTGCAGTTTGTTGAGACTAAACAACATAGACCCTGATCTGCCAGTGCATTATATGATTGCAGTTAGTCTGAATTTACATGCAGGTATGTAAGGTGGTAATTATGTTCTTCTCATTTGTTTTTAGACAATGTGTTCTCTATCAAGTCATGGATCAAGACAAAGTTTGCATTTGAGGAAGAAGTGATAGATAAACAGTTTGAGATTCCAGCTGATTTTGATTATCTTGAATGAGACTCCAAAGAAGACTAATGGATGGTTTAGAGCAATTGTTATCACCAGTTTCCATGATGCAGCTAGTCCATCTTTTTCTGTGCAGTAAAACTATGGCATACAGGAAGGAGAAGCAAGGGATGGTTGTGTGTAATTTATGGATAGATGTGAAATGTTAAGAATTCAGATACATTATACATTCCTTCAGTTTCGGCTTGCAGATTTACTCAAGTTAAACCTATTTTATAACAGTTATGAACTGCATTATTTAAAAGTACATCCCATCACTGCACCAATAATGAGCAAAAGTTTTGGACTACAAGAGAAAGAAATGACTGCAAATTTAAATCAATAGTGCCAAAGGACAAAAATGTTTTGACAGATGAAGGGTTAGTTGCTTGGAAAAATCACTTGCCTGCATGTAAAATAACACTTGCCATGAATAATATTGATATCTTAAAATTTTTTTGAGTAAACAGATCACAAATAAAATATAGACCATGACAGATTTTGACGTGCCCAAGGTTTAGGGATATCTTGCTTTTGGAGCACTATCAAGAATCAAGTTGTTTAATGATTGTCAGGCATGGCAGTGTAATGTTTCATTAATTATATTTAATCTGAAAGTTATAATTCATTGTATTTATTTGTCCCTAACCATATCACATAGTCTTGTTCCTGATTGCCTTGCATGTCATTTCCTATGCATTGAATTTCATTTCTACCCACTAGCTTTCAAAAGTACTTAATACATTCTTTCTATACTTGAGACAGAGCTCTATTGAGTTTTTTTAATCATAGACAGCAAAGTTTAATTTGGTTAGGTAACCTTTTTGACTTTAAACTTTGCTGGTTAACTGCATCAGAATTTTTTGTTCGCTTATTAATTTTTGAAGAACTTGTGGACTGAAAACAAATGTAATATTTTTTTCTGACAAAATGTTATAGATTTATGTCTTATGATTTTGACATTAACAAAAATTTAGTTTTGAATAATATTAATGGGGCATTTGGAAAGTAATAGTGAATGAACAAAGATTGAATAGGATGATTTCAAGACCAGTGACAGTGTTTCATATCATATGATGTCACTTTATCTCAAGAAATTAAGGATAAAACAATTAGTAAAGAAGTAATTTATATATTCTCTTTTTTTCCGGCTGGAGTGTTTCTTCCTATCGTTAATTGTTAAGTTTGGAAAGAACTGACAAAATTCTCAGTAAAATTATGAAAATTGTAACTAGGACATTACAGTCCTGAAAACATTGTTTTGTGTTATGTTTTTGATGTTTCAAGTTAATGCAATAAACATTTGCTACATTTTTTGTACTTATGCTTATAAGAGTTTGCATATTTGTAAGTATTTCATTTCATGGATTAATCTAAACAAATGCCCAAAATAAAGAATACAGTGTATAGTGTTTATGTAGTAATTGTTCTTCAGGCAATAGTTCTAGTAATTTATAGTTATGCTGTTAATTGGAATTAAGCATGTGTGAATAATATGAATTGTACTTTCATGAGGTTTGTAATTTTTTGACAACAGTTTACTTGAATGAAAAATCTGTTTGAATAAGTATTAAATTTTATTTTCAGATGCTAGTATTATTTATTGTTCTTTCTTTCATTTTCGGTAGTACTAGTTGTTGAATGCATTATGCTTTTTACTCATTTCTTTCTATGCTTACTATCTCACAATATATCAAATTAAATCAGTGCATTTTTTAAAGGGATAAACAAAACATTTATAAGCTAATTTACTACCACATTACAGATATGACATTGATTTATTAAATAGCCTTATTCATCTTTAGGTATGAAACACAGTAAGAAAAAATTAGTGGGAACTTAATGAGATGTGATGATTGTTCATGGGTTCTATAATTCATGGTTGAGGACAGCAATAAAATCCATAAAAATGTTTTCACTATTATCAATTGTATTGATAAATGACATGTCTGAAATATATTGAAGGAGAAGCTCTGGTTACAAATAAATTATTGCTTTTCTTTAGCTAACATAGCCATATGACAAAAGTGGACTTGTACTATGGGCCTGTGTGTGTGTGTGTGTGTGTGTGTGTGTTAGGCATTAATTAGCAATTATTATTTTCAACTTTTCACAGAAACCATGAGACACATTTCAGTTTAATTTGGGAGAGAGGATTCTTTCATGAAGTTCTTGAAAGTTTGTACAAATAATGCCAATCCACCTTTGGGATTTCTGAACAAAATTTGATAGAAAGCATTCTTGACTGAAGGTCTTTAAGGTTGGTATAAATTCACCATTAAATATGGCTACTACTACTAAAAAGAGAAAAACCTTTAAATGACTTTTTAAAAATTCAAAAAAGGCAATGTGAGGACCAGTTCTGATAGAAAGCATTCAACCGTAATGGGATTTCATTGTTGTTATACAGATGGTGCTGAGCCATCATCAAATATGACTGCCATACCTAACCAGAGAAAATGACAATCTGCCATCAGATATGACTGTTATTACTAATGATATGACTGTCATTACTAATGATATGACTGTCAGTGCTAATGACATGACTGTCATTGCTAATGATCTGAGTTTCATTGCTAATGATCTGACTGCCATCACTAATGATATGACTACCATTACTAATGATGTGCCTGTCATTACTAATGATATGCCTGTCATTACAAATGATATGCCTGTCATTACAAATGATATAACTGTCATTATTAATGATATGACTGTCATTGCTAATGATATGACCATCATTACTAATGATATGACTACCATTACTAATAATTCAACTGTCATTAATGATATGACTCATTACTAATGATATGGCTGTCATTACAAATGATATGGCTTCCATTACTAATGATATGGCTGTCTTTACTAATGATACAACTGCCATTATTAATGATATGACTCATTACTAATATGACTGCCATTACTAATTATTTGACTGTCATTACAAATGATATGAGTTCTATTACTAATGATATGGCTGTCATTACTAATGATTATGTGATTTTTGCAGAGATGCAATATGGTCATTATGGTGGCCATCTTGAAAATCTTTCTATTGCTACTTTGCCTGGTGTCAAATCAATATGGGGTTTTCGGTAAAACACTTATTATGAAGTCTGGTTGGCCCAAACTTAGAATGGTGCTGATCTGATGTTCAATATGGCCACCATACTGGCATCTTGAATATCTTTTTGAATGCCCTATTAACACTGGGTTTTCACTAGTCTTAAATAAATGGTGCTGATCTGATGTCAATATGCCACCACAGCTGTCACATTTAAAATCTTGCTACTTCAATACCTGAGTAGAAAGTAAGATGGACATGAGGTTTTCATAAAAGACATTTTACGATGTCCATTTGGTCTTAAATGCAAATGATGCCAAACATTGGCCATATTGAAAATCTTGTTATCATGAATTGTCTTGAATAGCTGGTTGTATCAGCTTGAGTTTTTAACCAAAAGGCTTCTTATGTCATGTCGGTCCTAAATGAAAATAGTGCTGATCTGACATCCAATATGGCTACCAGAGCTGCCAGCTTGAAAATCTTGTTGCTACTCTTCCAGAACAGAAAGTCAAATTGACATGGGATTTTCTCCCAAAAACTTCTTGCAATGATTTATTTGGTCTAAAATGAAAATGGTGCCAGTGCGAAGTATAAAATGGCCAACACAGCGGTGATCTTGAAAATCTTTTTATGACTACTCCTCCTGAATAGAAAGACGTTTTCAGCGGATAATTGTGATAACTAGATCTAAATGAAAATGGTGCCACTCTGATTGCTAATATGGCAACCACATTGACCAGTTTGAAAATCGTATTATCACTCCTTCTGAATGAATGCCCATATCAGCATGGGGTTTTCCCTGAAAGACTATTTATAATGTTTTGTTGATCTTAAATTAAAATGCTGATCTGATGTCCAATATGTGACATTTTTGAGTTTTGTTTTCTCTTAAATTTAATGCCATTTTGATTTTAATCAGAAGAGTTTTTATAGTGTCTAGATATAATTATGAATATTTATTATTTTTTTTTATTGTTCATTGCTTTCGATGGCTATATGTTATGTATACAGTATCTGTATTTTGTAATTGACCTTAGTCCAAATTCAAATTAATGGTCTACTAGTCTATTGACATTTATTGCTTATATTTCACTGTGATTATAGATTAAATATTTAGATCATTATTATTGTAGACAAACATGTTTATTGAATTTGAGCCTAGGACATTAGTTTTTCACTAAATTTGAACTTTATATTTTTTAGGAAAGAAACTGACTTACATCCTGGTTCTATTATTGTATCTTAGCTTTTTATATCAGTATTGTTTACTTGGAAAATTACTCATTCCTACCTTAAACAACCAAAACAGAATCAGTCTTATTGTTTTGTTGAGTTTTTAGGTTGGATGAATTTATTTCAATTATTCACTGGAATTAAAAAGTGGTCATTAATACTTCCAGGACTATTAATTTTGAGTTATAGTGAATTCACTCAAAAACATTTTGGATTATATTACTGCAATACATCAAAGACTGTTAACACATTACCACATTTCAGACCATTGACACATTAGCACAATTAAGACTACAGTCACATCAACACATTCAATATTGAATTTGTTTTGAATGCCACTAGAAATTACTTGGAACTCTATACATTTGAACTTTTGAAAGAACTTTCAGGACTATGGGAATTAAATTAACAATACTATAAATTCTTTCTAAATTTTTACTTTGTATTCTTGGGAAATAAATTATTTGTTAAATTTTACAAAAATGCTTGGTTTCATTCTTTTCTGTTACTGCTTAACACCATAACTTCATAATAGTTGGTCCTTAATAAAAAAACATATCTAACAATCCATTTGGCCACCACAGTGGCAATCTTGAATATATTGTAATCTGCACTCATCCCAGATGGATGGCTATATCAACATGGATTTTCACTAAAATAGATTTCTTATGATACCTAATTAGTCCTAAAGAAAATGGAACCAGTCATACATGCATTATGGCTGCCATGGTGACTCTTCAAAATCCTGTTGTTTCTACTCCCCTGAATTTATGAACACAGGGTTTTCAGCAAGAGACTTCTAATGATGTTTAACTTGACCTAAATGAAAATGGTGCTGAGCAGATATTCTAAATGTGCATCACAGCAGGTAATTTACAAATATTGCTGAAGAATATCAGGGATAGTTCAACATTTCAGTAGTAAAAAAGAAGAAATGATCTATGTGAATTCCTGAAAATTTTCTTTTTGCCCAGTAGAACATCAGTCCCTTTGAGGGACCCATGTCTTCAGTTTTTTTGTAAGCATTTCTTTCTCTACATCCATGTATATTCTCAGGATAGGGAGGGTATTTATTATTATTTATGTGTAGACACTTGTGCATAGATCATTAACTTCCTTAATTGGAATACAGAAAAAAATGATGCAGAACTGCTTTACATGTCGCTGCACGTACACGTATACAGGCAGAAATGAACTTGTGTATAGAATGAAACAAAGACAATAAAAATATAATTGTTTCATGAAGGTCATTGTTTCAAAATTTCTTTAAATTTAGAAATCACACATTTTCATTTGAAAACATTTGAAGTTGAAACCTGAAGGTCTTGATTTATCAGTAAATTTGTCATTTCATGATAGAAAATGGTTTCCTCATCTTTAAAATTCGTTTTCTATCACTTGGTTATTATTTTGGAAAATATTAAAATCATCTAATACATAACCAAATATGAAACGAGCAATTTTTAAGGCAATGGAAACTTAGAGTGAGAAAGAGCTTATGAGAATAGAACTAGCCTGGCATATATTTTTTCAGTTGTACTTTTAGGGAAACTGCTTGCTAAAGCATATTTGTGTGCAAAAAAAACCCCCCACAACAGAATGTCAAAAAATGCAGTACAAAGCTACAATAAAAATAGCCTTTGCAATTTCAGAATCTATTGGTTCCTTTGTGAAGGAATATAACAAGAAAGAATGTAAATACAGTCCTAAATTTCCTAACAGCCACATCCCCTTAACAACCAGTAATTATTTTGAGCCATTTTAAGGATCTCCTTCATGCTACTATCTGCATGTAGCAGTCCCCATAAACAGCTGAATTTATTCTCATACAGGCTTAGAAAAGTATTCTGTACTGTTGGCTGCCTAGTCTCTAAAGCAACAAGGCAATCACCCCTTTTCGTAATGGAAGATTCCATATGCTGACTTAAATATTTGTATGAATATGTAGAATGTAAAACAAAGAAACAAACTGAAGAACATTAAATCCACTATTGGAAAGGGTCATCATCTAACCAGTTGTGAAAGTGAGGTTTCATTGGACCAGTTGTTGTTGGACACGCCCGATTCAATCATACGTCATGAAGGGCTAGCTTCAGCCAGAATGCATTTCATTCCAGTGACTACTGACAATGGAATACATTCTTGTTGAGTATGTTGCCTGGGAAACAGAACTCCTTTTATGTAATCTGCATGAACAAACAGTACGAGGATTTATATGCATCCCATAAGTGACTGTAAGAAATGTTACCTGGTATCATTAAAATAATTCATCTGGAATAAAATGCAAAGTTTCTGCTGTACATACTTTTTTAGATGGAGCAGTAAATGTTATTTACTTTAGAAAAATCAGGAAAAAAAAATCTTAGTGCTTTCAGAACTTGTAGATATGGTTTTTTCCTTTATGAAGTTTCCGATGTTCATAATTATCTATGCTCGTCTATATAACCTATGATGAACAGATGAAACTACATTCAAATCAGGAAATAATGATGAAATGAAAAAGAAGGATATTGAAGCAACCAAATCACCAAGACATTTTGTATGTTGTTCTTGTGGGAATATATTTCAGAATTTTAAATGGGATTCAATCCTTGCGATTTAAATGAGTGAGTTGGGATATGACTGATGTCATTTTAATGAGTGCTGGGATTTGATCCATATCATTTTAATTAATCAGTCGTGAATCAATTATTTTGATCTTCATGAGGATTGAATAATGCAGTGAATAACAAGGAAACTTCTTCCATCACATTGTGTGTGTGTATGTGTGTGTATATATATATATATATATATATATATATATATATATATATCATGTTGAATAACCGTCCTTTCAAGTGCACTGGATCCAGCAAGAGATCACATGTCAGAGATTGATTAAAATAAATGCAATAAACTGACAACAAACTGCAAATCTACAAACTAGCCTGAGCGCTTTCGACACTTAATGGGTCTTTTCGCAAGAGAAATACAAAACATAGGCTAGACAAATAAAACACAATAGCCATTGATTGCAAAACTTTACAGGGCTGTTTCAACAGGAATTAAGCATTTAAATTTATTATGTTTCAACTAGTTTATTTCAACTTGTTGATTAAAGATATATAAATAATACTATCATACAAAGAGAATTTTTAATTTTTACTCTGTGGAGATTTTAACCCAGGTTCCAGGGTAAACAGCATCCATTGCCTTGCCTGCACACACCAGCCGATATACCATCATGACTAAACACACATCACCAGGTTAGAGAATTTTTAATTCCTACTCTACAGAGATTTGAACCCCTTAATAATAGTATTATTTGTATTAAATACTAATTCTGCCCACAATTTTCAACCATTCTCCTATAGATGCAAGGATAGCACTTTTCGTTCTGTCTAGTGTATATTTATAAACTCTAATTAAACCTATATACCTTAATTTCATTCATAGGAATCCATCTGTGTAGAAAACTGAGAATTAATTACTAGGTCGACTTGCGAGTCTGTCTACTATGTGTGTGCATGTAACACCGATTAAGTAGCATGTTGTTTGGTGATGTGTGCTAAGCCATGATGGAATATGGGCTGGTGTGTAGTAGCAAGGTGATGGGTGCTGTGGACCTGCAGACCAGGGTTTGAATCTCCATAGTGTACAAATCAAAATTTTTCTAACCTGTATGATAGTATCATTTGTTCTGTTGTGTGTGTGTGTGTGTGTGTATATATATATATATATATATATATATATATATATATATATATATATATATATATATATATATATATATATATATATATATTTCTCTCTTTCTCTTTTTGTATATCTATCTATATGTGTGTGTGTATATATATATATATATATAATGTTTTTTAATGAAGTAGACAGAACATTGTATATTTAATCTCCATAAAACTTAAGGGTGCTACAATATAAAACTATAGCCTAAACAAGCTGTGTCCACATTCAGTGGCTAGTAAGAATTCCTAATTACAACCTCATTTTTTTTTCAACTCTGTTGGTATATAGTAACTGAAAATGATCAAAGAAAATAGGAGGGAATTAGGTTATATGAGGCTTAGATAAATTTACAATCAATTTACAGAGAAAAATTTTATATTGACCAATGAATATGAAAATATTGAATATATAACGCTAATTTAAATGAAGCTATTTATCAACAATACATGGAATGTCTAAATGTGCTGCAATAACATGATTGTTTCTAGTAGTCATAATATTACATACAGAATTTGTTATAGAACAAACGTTTTAAAGTTAATTTTAATACAAAAACAAAAGTCATAAATATTGCTAAGAAAAAATGTTAATTGAATGTTTATTATTTTAAGAAAAAATAGAAAGTTCTTGGAAAATTTAAGAATTTTGTTTCTTTGTCTAAATTTAATCTCAGCAGCTTTCATATTTTAGAATGAAATGTTTCCATTTTGTAACATGAGAAACAGTACGATTATTTAACAGAATAATTTGCTATTCATCACTGATTTAGCACCAGTTCTTGTTAGGATTCCGGATCAAGATTTCAAATATGGATTCATTGAGCGTATTAACAAATATTGTAATTTCCGGTTCATTTAGCGGGAGAAGATACCGATTATAATTAAATTCATTGAATCTGTCTAAATCGGCAAAATAATGGCTGATGATAAGGTATTCTTTAAGCAAGGTCAAAGATGCATATTTCAGTATTTCATAGTTGCTATGATATTCAGTTGGGAACCCATACCTTCAAAGGGCTTGCGAGAAAGTATTAGTCGGTTATTGGAACCGAGAACGTTCGATTCCAGTCTTTAGTATTTTTTAATAACGCTGTAATTAATGAATGGTAAATTCTCAAACTTTGTTTAACTCTTAGAAGATAAACCTTTGAACGCTTTGGAACTCGTTCTTTCCATTTTCATATTGACGTTTTTACCGTCGCACATCTTCCTGTGGTCTCAAAGTTAACGTTACTTTTTTCATTTATTTTGCATACATTTTTTTTTTTACATTCCCAAATCTTTGTATATATAGTGTCATTATATTCTGCCGTCAAGTCCTGTAATGTAGAAACGCTGAACATTTAGTTAGGATTGGAGAAAAAAGAGACTGAGAAGAGGTGTCACAGGAGTCTGCAGTTTTATCAATAAAGCAAGACGAAATTTCTGACTACATGAAATCACCTTAACTGTATTATAAAATAATACAATGAATGCAACTCGACCACAACCCTCCGCTCGATTCGAATTTTCTCACGCGTCTTTTATCCCTTCAGAATCGCATGAAGACTGAAAAACTACACTTATCCATTAAAAAAACAGTAACGTACCATCTCATCACTCTCAGACGACCATCGCATGAATCCAATCCGGCGAATTAAACTTTATTTTCACCATTACGGTCACAAACCCTGGAAACGTGAACCATTTGATGAAGTAGCCAATTTTTACTAGTTTCTGCTCTGCAGTAAAGATGTGCTAGGGTCTAATAATCGTTCTGAACACAGCACAGAATCTGTTTAATTATGCACACTGCAAAATTAATAGTAATATAATACTGTAAATAACATTTTCATGATGCATTCATTATTGTGAGCAAATTCAACTAATTGACACAGTCCGCATTATGGCGTTAAACTGTATAACAATAATAACTTATTGTTAACTATTGGCTCCATAACAAAAGCGCACGGACAAAAGCCTGCCGACATATAAGCGCATTGCTAAACAACCTCGACAGAAGCGTGTGCGGCAAAACCGTGAAGGTATAAATTAAGTTAAAGTAAACTGTGTGTGGTATTCATAAATCCAAAGCCAAGACCATTATTCTCATATCAATTCTAATTAAGTGTAACCTGTGATCAAAATATTTTACTTTCGTGTTTTCAGATGCAATAATTATAATTAACTTTAACTGACGATTATTTTCCAAAGACAAAGGGATCACATACAACATTAGCATTTAGAGCAATTAACTCAGTAATTGTTACTTGTACCATTTGTACATGTTAAAATTACAATTATTATTTCTTATTATTTGTAATATTTGGTCTTACATGGAAGAACTATAGGCTAAGTACTCTGAAAACTAATTTAAAAATGATGTTTTTTGTTATTTACATCTTTTGCAGAGTGCATGTCGATGTGCTTTTGTCCTAGCGTGCTTTTGTCAGGTCACCTTAACTATATGCATATGACAATGTTGACTCTGTCAATAACAATTTTTTTTTCTGAATTGATATTATGGTCACTAATGCCTATATATACGGTACAGTTATGCCAGGTATTGACTCTTGTAAGTTTCATTGGTGGGAATGGAGATCGTTTGCCTGTCAAGAAAAACTACAGCATTCAGTGAGATGTACTTTGTGAAGCTAGCCATACAATGGGGGGGTAATTAAAAATGAGCTAAACACTGTAGATGTCAGCAAAGTTGATATTTTTACATTTGATAATGCTTTTTTTTTCAGATGTAAAATAATCATCATGTAACGATTTATATCTGTACTGATTGTTGTCAATAAATTAATAACTATCCCATGTTTTTCAATTTACAATTATCATAGCCTATTACATTAACACATTAACAGACTTGGAAAAATATTCACCATTTATTCTGGCGACACTTTTTTGAAAATTGGCAACAAAATATTGCGGTTGGCGATTATTTTTTTTGCGACAACTTTTTAAAAGGCAGGATCATCCCTAAGATACCCATGTTTAAGATAATCATGTTTTGATGACCCACAACTTGAATCCTCCTTCATGAATGATATTATTGATACTAAATCAGGAAGGATAAACACTGAAACCTACAATTCAGTACAGAAAATAAAACCTGCCCTAAAGGCATCTGAAAAAAGTGCAGTTAATTACTATAAGAAAAAAGATTTCTTGCATGAGAGAATATATGTAGCCTTCTGTCAGAATATGCATGCTTAATGTTGCCAGCACAAGCAGGAGCTTGAAAGAAAAAAAAAACTCTTTGAGAAGGAAAAAAAAGGTTGCACATTGAGCCAAATAAGTCTGTGGTGACAAAAAGGAAGGCTAAAGAAATCTTTGCCAAAGCCGCAAAAAGAGCTCCACTGGCATATCAACAGAATGAATTATTTGTATATAGTTAATGTAGTTGGGTGTTTATTTTTATGGGGTGGCCGGATGTGTATTTTGCCACCGGATATAGGATCTGGATCCGGGTATCACTGCTTACACGCAACCATCACTGCTTGCAAGCCTTAGCAGGTCTACCATATTTTAGTGCAAGGCCAGCAAAGGCCCAGTGGGTGTATTTCCTTGAATCCAACAGACTGGCGACTGTATAAAACGCTGCAAGACATTGCTCAATCATTATCTTTTGATGAAAAAATATTTGCACCACGCCGCCACCTATTGATTAAAAAATAATGCGCCGATTTGTTGGCTAAATTTGAAATTATGTTTTGCATTCCTAAGTGCTGGACTGCTGTTAAGTTTCAAATTTGTATTGTTAGTTTGTATTGTTCACAAATTACGAGTCGGGCCCTAGATTCACCAAGAAGAAATTTGGATCTGGATTTTTTAGCTATATAAAAAAGGCAAATCCAGATGTAGCCAGATACTTCACTATTCGGCCAGAGGCGAATGTCTGGAGAGGTTTCCGGTCACCCCCTATTTATTTTAGAGATTTGTAATGAAAAGAGAATTGTAATATGTTTGAAGCAAAAATTGACCAATTATTGACTTAATTATGATGTTAGATTTTTTTCCAAACAAAAGAAAAATAAAAACATGTTCCTGTAAATCTGTAATGTTTCAGAGCTAGCAGACACTCAAAATATTAAACCAAATCCCAATTACCCTGGGACTAGGAACGAAAACAGAATACTGAACCTCCCAATAATGTGATCCAGCAAGAAATGGTAATATTTTTGCCAGGAGAGCTTACATAGTTTAGACCTGTCAAAAAAACATGCTTTCATGAAGAGTAGAGGTGAAATTGGCCATGGCTTAATACTAATGACAAAAAAGAAATGTTTTGCAAGTGGTGCGTCCAGACCTGGAAAAACAATAGTATGACAAGAAGAAATAATTATTTTCACTTTTACACGTGAATTACCATTGTATCAATAATCAGTGTATTAAAACCAAGCCAATAAGAAAATGTTGCAAACCAATGCCTTCAATAATAAGTCATTTTTTGCTAAAGGGTATAGGTCTGTTATGTGATGAAAGAAAACTGGGATCTTGTAATTTGTTGACTTTCTTGTGATTGGTAGTAATTCAAAGGTTGATGTTGAAAACTCCATGTGAGTAGTTTTAATTCTGGTAAATTTTTGAAGATGAGTAAATCTACTACTAGTCTAGTCCAGATATTTAGACACATGCCTGCACTTGTAATATATTATCTGTTATGATACTCTCCATCATTTTCTTACATGTGATATTTATTTGCATGCATTGCTAAAAGATACATATAAACTCAATTTTAACTGTTCATTGATGTTGCTTGAAATAATTTCAAATGCAAGGTTTATATTGTAAAACTGATGTGTTTAAATTTATGAATAAAAGCTTAAGTTTGTAATTGCAAAACAGTTCAAAGGAATAAAATAAGTGTTGTTACTATTCACTGTGCTGCCCTCTGTCTTGCCATTGCTGCTTATTATGGTGCCAAAACTGCATGGCCCAAGCTGAAATTTAAGCCAATAAAAATAAGATGCATCCAATTTTATGAATATTCTGTTGTAAGATGTGAGAAAATTAGAGATCATGTAAAGTTTTAAAAAAGTTTAAAAAAACAAGCAATACAAGGTGGTTGTATTTGTAGGAAGCTGTTGAAGCCATTTGTGAGGGTTGGTCAGTCCATGTCATAGCCATAGAATAAGAATGAGTAACAAATAAAACTTTTTAGGTCAAAGGACTTTTCAGGAAAGTGAAAACATTCATCTGCTGTCTTGTTTATGTTCTATGGCCTTTGGGAAAAATATCCAGGTTTCTTGAAACTGCTCCAGTGGCCTAAGTGGTTGAGAGTATCTGCCTTGGATATGGGAGGTCACATGTTTGAACACCAACCATGTTATACCAAAGACTTATAAAAAGGTATTTGCATCTGATTCTATGGGTAATTGGCATGAAGAGGATAGTGTTATGACTGGTAGAAGTAGGTTAAATGAATACAATGTTTCAGATATGGAGCACAGAGCTGCACTATTCATGCTTTGGAGCTGGTAAATATGCCTTTGTAAAAGAATCTATTGATCATTTAAAACAATGTGTCATTTTTCATGGCATTGAGTTGAAAGTAACAACGGTGGGGAAGCAGGTTTTCAAAAATATGAAAGTTAAGTATGTCAGTACTGTTGTGCAAGATATTCAAAACAATATACCTCAGATACTTGTTGGTCTTCTGGAGTCCCTGGATGACATTTGGAATCCCATTTGGATCCCCAAGGTTGTGGTTGGGATGGCCCATTATAACCATTCCCAATTTGAGCAGTTACGGTATATTCAAGCCTTTTCAGATCAGGAGAAGACAAATCGATTCATTGATAGCTAGCAACAGTGCATTTTTCTTCAAATTTTAATTGAAAAGTTACAGGTTGACCTCTGATGAATTTGTTTTCTCTTTACCTTCAGGATGAAATTGTGGAATCTCCCGATATCCATTTCGAGCCACTAGTCAAGTTACCAGAAGTAGAAATCAAAACACTTGAGGATGAAGAAGACACGCTAGTAGAAATGTAAGATGGAGATTTTATGCTGTTAGTCAAGTTTGCAAGCTTCAGGTCTGATGTTGAATTTAAAAATTAAGATAAAAATATGTGACAATTCCCTGAATTTAATAACAGTTCTGACATTATGCTCTGCATAAATTCCTAGGGCTGTTAAGCATATAGAAAGTCGTGTCATAATTGAGCACGTCGTCCATCCCAAATTTTGTGCCTTTAATTATCTCCCTAAATTAATAGAATCATCTTGCAAACCATCTTGAAACTATTATTGTTGATTACTGAAAGTGAGATCATCAGAGATAATTAAGTTATGACAGTGTTTCCACTGTAATGCTGTGGTAAAAGAAGAAAAGTGTTTTCCGTAACCCAACCATTTTAATGGCTTCAATCTAATAACTTTTTAATGCAAAAGAAAAATTGTAACCATCTGTGCCAGCTTTTTTCACATTTGACCCACCAACTTGACATTGGAACTGTGGTGTAGTCTTAATCCATACTTGATTTAAAAAAAAGAAACAAACTAATAAAAGCAAATAGTACAGATCTTCCTATCCAATGATGGTTTCATACTGTTACAGGAAGTATACATTTATTTTTTGTTTTTGCCCAACTTGACATTGTTTCCTTTAATAAAGATTATAGGTCAGTTGATGTAACTGTGTAACAGCAGTTGAAAAAAAAATAATTCTGTTCCCACAATATACACCTCGTGTTTGGTAAACTCCCAATAGAATATTTTCAGATTTTCATAAACATTGTAAAATTGCCTGACACAGCAATGCAGCTCTTTTCTAGAAAGAAAACACACATTGAGTATTACAAAGTACCTTTAATAGAATTTTTTAAAATGGAATTGCTTGAAGAAATTTTAAAACTTATCTAATGGAAGTGATTTTGAGCAGATGCAAATATATTTATTGTATAATATACAAAACTTCTTAGTACAGACTACACTCTGTTCCAAATAAAATATATTTTCAGAGTTTAGGTAGAGTCTGCTTTGGTGACAGCTCAACATGTTGATCACATTTGTGGTCTTGTGTACATCTGTTCATACCTTGGATTCACCTCAGATGTCAAAAGTTGTTTCCTTTCCTTTTATTTCAAATAAAAGCTTACCATAGTTTTATGTTTCTTGGATCATCCAATGAGAGTTTTATGTTTCATGGATCATCCAATGAGGTGGAGATTTATTTTTCCATTTTAGCTATGAAATAGAGGAAAACAGTTGTATTATTGTTTATTTGCATTAACATTCTCAAATATAAAATCATACAAGCCCAGATTTCAGTATTTAGGCTCAAATATGTAAAGTTAAGCCTCCTGAATCCATAACTTGTTTGTTCAAATGTCTCGTTATGCATGACAAAACTTTCTAGGATCTCGTCAACCCATAGAAAGGTGTAAAGATCAAGTTGTGACTGTTTATTTCTTTTCCCCATATATAACTGTGATATAATGTTCACTGTATCTACGTGATCAGTAATGCCTTGGTTAGGTGTTGTATTTGGGTCATTTAGCATCTTTGTTCCATGAACACATTCTTCATTCAAAAGTTCTAAATAGCATTTGGACACTTGCCTAAAATGCAGAAATTCTGAAGAAAGCCATGGAACTAGTGGTGTTTACTTGTACAGTCAGAACTGGATACAATATGGATCCTTACAAGATGATGAAAATGTGACGGGCGGACTGAATTTTTGTGTTTGACTGTCACATAGCTGATGCTTTACGATCCGATTGATCTGAAGAATATGCATGTAAAATATTTTTTACCACCTTTAAGTAAGATAAGTTGCCTAACTGATATTTTTTGGCCTAATTTAAAATAGAATTGGATGCATTTCATGAGGTACTAATTTTCACAGGTTTCACAGTAACTTGATGAAGTGGCAAATTATGTGCAAATGGCACAGCTTAAATTTATAGGGGAAAACGTACTGTACATTGCAAACTGATTGAAATTCTTAAGCAAAAGTTAGGTTAAGGACACCTTGACTAAACGTATTGTACATTGCAAACTGATTGGAATTTTTAAGCAAAAGTTAGGTTAAGGACACCTTGACTAAGATAAGGTAATGCAGATGAACAAACGCACACACAGTATAATTCTACCAGCTTAAGAAGAGTTATGAATTGGGATAAAAAAAACAACACAAATGTTGATAATTCCGTGCAACTAGTTTCGCATATAATACATGCTAATTCAGGCACAAAATGTTTTGAAATAAACGGATGTCTTTATATGCTAAAATAACAATTATGTCATTACATAATGTCATAAAGAAAACAATGCATAATCACAACATATATCTGTATGCGAAATGTTGGTATACAGTGATGTTACATCTAATGATAACAAGATTGAGTTATCAGATAGCTGTGGAATAAACTTCAACTTTTTAATGAAATCAGTACAGCAGTCCCCCTCTTATATGGCCACCCCTACTGCAGCTGGAAAGTGGCATTATAAGGCAGTGGCCTTTCCAGAGGGGGACTTGTTTTTTTTTGTTAGAAGTACATGTATATGTAATGTACGTAGTGAGAAAGCTTCATTAAAGCATTTAATATCTTCGTTTAAAAGCAACATTAATTATTAGACGGTTCATGTCGTTATAATAGTTGACTTATCAACTGTATATGTATTAATAATTCTTATTCTTGACGTAAGCTGATATGCAAGCGGGTGTTGTCAGGCACATTGTAAAACCATTCAAAAACGTCTTTAATTTTGGTGCATATGCAATTCCCTTTCCATTTGCTTCATTTTCCCACTGTTGCTGAATAAATTCCTTATCGGTTACAATATTTTTTATTCAACTTTATTCAACTTTAAATTGCTTAATTCGAGTCTTTTCTACCTAAAATTGTTCAACAAGCCTCACCCGATGTCATAGACTATAATAACTAACTTTCTGAAATAATCGTCTCCGTTTACATGATGGAATGTTAATGTTTGGTAATGGTTTTTTTTTTTTTTTGGATGTTGTTATCTGTATGCGATTAATTGTGCAGATGAAACAATTGTTGAGCAGACGAAATGCCTTCGCAAAGGAATCAACAAGTGTGTTGCAACATGATTTTTCAGTCTTTGTCTGGTACCCTGCTTTGTTCTATTTTAAGTCAATGCTGACCCGGTGATCTTGACAATTATGTCTGGTTATAATCATCAATGTTGCCAACTACAAGACTGATAAAAACAATTTTTTCTGCATTTAAACAAGATGCCATGTGTTTTTTAAAGGTGATTGTCGCGTGATTCATGACTCAAAGTCTGGTACACTATTGTTTCTACATTTATTGACGCTAAGTGAGAGAAGACACATACGCTTATTTGACCTGAACAATAGCACCTCGCGGCTGTTAGGATTTGTAAACTTGACAATTATTGCCAAGAGTAATATTCACTAATCATGGAAGTGAACAAAATCAATATCTTACAAAGGGAAGCCATAAAAGCTCTCAAACCATTTTTTTCGCCGACTTCTGTATTGTACTTCAATACTGCCACTTCTCAGCTGTTACTAATATTAATAAGTGCAATATTAACTATTAACAGTGGCTAATCCAGACATCTTATGATAACACATGGTAACAATAATCAGATTACGTGTACTTACCTTTTGTATGGATTAAAATTTGAGTCTTTTTATGGAATAAATGTTGTTTCTCATGAGGTGTAAATGATATATTACCCTTAGTGGCACATGTACTTTAGTCAACGCTTCTTTCAAGAATGAAAACCTGACATCAGAAAACAGAAATCGGATTACTTAACACAAGCTATGAATAAAATTGGTTCTGGATACATATTTCAAAATAAAATGTGTCCGCTTGTGAGGGGTAAATTTTATATTTTTGCACAAATATGCTGGTCGTGTTAGCCGGGTGGCCTTTCATGAGGGTTAATTTTGAACACAAATTCGTCTGTGCCTTCGGACTTTTGCCATAAGAAGCAGGTGGCTGCTGGTATGGGAAGGTGCATTCAAGAGAGGGACTACTGTATTATCTCTAATGTATGAAGGAAGTGATTTCATCAAAGGTTGTAAAACACTATCAATAAATTTGGCTAAGATTTCAGTATATGAATTACAACCTGATATAATGGGTTGCCCTGGATAATAAAAAGGTAAATTATGATCAGAATTTTTATGAGTTTTGGGTAATATGTAGAATTGAGGTGTGCATATGTTAAGAGGAAAAGTATCAAATTCTTCATATATGGAAATATTAGTTTTAGTGATCTCATTAATGCATGTTGAAATTTTTTATTTAATTTCCATTGATGGGTCTTTAATATGTTGGTAGTATTTTTATTCATTTAATTGACATTCAACTTCTTTAACATAATCTTCTTGATTCATAATAATAATAGTGTTTGATTTATCAACCTTTTTAATCACTATACTTTCATCATTCATTAGATTATATAAAGACTTAGTTTCGTCCTTAGAAATATTGCTATAATATCGCTTTTGATGATTCTGATGGAATTTCTTTCGTGATAATGTCAATATAAAAATCTAAATAGGAATCATGTCCACTAGGTGGTGTGAAAGATAATTTACTTGTGTTAAAATGACCCATTTTTTGTATGCATTTGTATCATGATTTACGTCTGTCTTTTTTTGCACAGGTTATTATTATTATTATTATTATTTCAGAGTTATGAGAAAAATTTGACAAATATTGTTCTAAGTTCAGTTATTACCAATGTTAATGCCAAAAATATGTTGAATGTAAAATACATCTAATTATGACAGCTTCATGCAATAATGATTTTGATTTCATTATTTATTGATTAAATTTGTATTCATAGTGATAATTGTCATCATCATCATCACTTAACCCTTTCATCACTAAGTAACTTTGTAGGCATAGAGTCCTCAACACTAAGTAACTTTGTAGGCATAGAGTTCTCAACACTAAGTAACTTTGTAGGCATAGAGTCCTCAACACTAAGTAACTTTGTAGGCATAGAGTCCTCAACACTAAGTAACTTTGTAGGCATAGAGTCAACACTAAGTAACTTTGTAGGCATAGAGTCCTCAACACTAAGTAACTTTGTAGGCATAGAGTCCTCAACACTAAGTAACTTTGTAGGCATAGAGTCCTCAACACTAAGTAACTTTGTAGGCATAGAGTCCTCAACACTAAGTTTGTTGTTGGGCTTAACGCCATTTTTCAGCACACAATAGGCTATTCATGGCGGCCAGTATTAATGGTGGAGGAAGAAACCGGGAAATCCGCGGAAAGAACCACCGACCCACGAGAAGCTACTGGCAAGCTTTCTCACATATCTACATTAGCCGAATCTTAGACTCGAACACACGAAGACAGAGGTGAGATGACAGTGATCCGTAACGGACAGCGCTTTAGACCACTCGGCCACTCGGGGCCCCCCTCAACACTAAGTAACTTTGGAGTTGTAAAGCAAAATGACTTGTGGACTTTGAAACAACATAACTTTGCCAATGTTAAAGATATCTGGTGAGATTAGGTGTCAAAATCAAGGTTAAAAATCAAATTTTATGACTAATTCAATAAAATGTGCATATCTATTACAACTGTTAAAATGCAGGTACAAACAGGTAACACAACAGGTAAAATACAAGTAATTATTTTATTACCTCTTAGAAAACTTAGAAAGTTCTCAAAACTTGTTCGATTGACCCTAGATGTACTAGTGAATAATCACAGTAACAACAAAGTCTTTCTTTCATGGTGTCCATAATATATAAAATGAACTAAAATGATCTCTAAAGTGAGATCTGTCCACACACCTATATTGCCTCTGCCATGTTTGATCGTCGCATTGAATTTCGTTAAATGGACAATTTTTCCAAAAATTCATCTGAATAGAATATTTGAATATATTCTGAAGCTTTCCTGGAACCATCTAACACTTGGGTGTGCCCAACTCTGTCAGAAAACTGAAACAAATCTCTTTGGTTTTCTGGCTTTCATCCAAACAAAATCATGTGGAGCATACAATTCCTCTAGTTTAAAACCTTCAAAGTCCTCTTCATCGTCATCACTGTCACCCACAAATGCATTCCATTGTCTCTCCATACGTCTTGTCTCATTTTCATCCAAATTTACCAGGTCAAAATTATTTAAATCCTCCGAAAACTCTCCTCTAAAATGTCTTCAAATGCCGCCATTTGGATACAAATTTCAACATTCGGAAAACACGTTAAAAGTTCCTACTTTGTTCGATATTTCTAGTTGTAAACAAGCTAAACTCATGAGATCATCCAAATATAACATCTACATTACAAGATGGAAGTTATTAGAGGTACCCCGAAAGTTATTTGGTCGGGTACTATAACATTAAAGAAGAACACTGCCCCAGACCAAAAAGTCGGTCCATAGTGTTTACGGACTTACTTCCCAATGACCTTTTTCTGGTCCGCAGTGATGAAAGGGTTAATAAGAAAATATAGTGCAGTTTGAGATTAATTGATCCAACTACACCAAGAACTGATCCAACTACACCAAGAACTCTAGAGTGAATAATCATCAGATAATTTTTTTAAGCGTTTTTATCCTGAGTGGTCTAAAGCGCTGTCTGTTACAGATCACTGCCATCTCACCTCTGTCTGCATGGGTTCGAGTCTAGGATTCGACGAATGTGAGAAAGCTTGCCAGTAGTTTTTCGTGGGTCGTTGGTTCTTTCTGGTGATTTCCTGGTTTCTTCCTCCACCATTAATACTGGCCTCCATGAATAGCCTATCATGTATTGAAAAATGGCATTAAGCCCAACAATAACAATAATAATAACTATCCTTTTCATTATGTGCAGTTTGCAATTGGTAAAGAAAAAGAAATAAAATTTAAATTATATCATTTTCATTTGATACTCAAATTTACTAGGAGAGAAAGAAATTACTGATGTATTTAAATTGTGTGGTAGCTACATCATATAGAAGAAAATAAAAAAAAAAAATTGAATACAAATTTCATTTGGTACTGTTATCTATTGAGATAATAGAATGATCTGTCCTAGAAAAAGTATCATTTAATCATTTCCGTAATATTGATTTTTTTTATGCATTTGTTAATATTTTTGTGGTGCAAAGACTAGTATATGTGGAGCCACAACTGCAGAATACTTTTGGCATTTTCAATTTTAGATTCTTAGTCTTTGTGTCTTTGGCTTATGGCAGCAGTTTTCTCATCTTGGCTTCCATTTTGTTATGCCAAACAAGAGTAAAATCTTTGAAATTGTATAACCATAAATACATTTTGTTCTTTTGCTTCTGTGGTTAACATGATAAACTTGATCCCTTTCAAGTGCTTGATGGAGCCATGTGTTTGCAGGTTAGATAGCCACTGAGGTCCATTTTGATCAGCAACTTTCCTAAGCCCTTGGGAAATGCACCTAGCTCTCATTTCCATGGCATGATATATCCAATATTGTGTTGAAAGTGTTTAAGAGAACTTGACCAAAAGAAACTATCAGATTGATCAATATATTTTTGTTTGTAGACGTGCCAAGTTATTTCGCTTTGACAAAACAATGGATCCTCCAGAATGGAAAGAAAGAGGTACAGGAGATGTTAAAATTCTGAAACACAAGGAGACCGGATACATACGAGTACTGATGAGGCGAGATAAGACACTCAAAATATGTGCAAATCATTATGGTAAGTAACATTACCAGTAGTGATATAATCAACCAGAAGTATTACTATTAATGCAGAAATATTTGATAATGCATGACTTTTTGCCAAAGAGAATTTTTAATGTCACAATAGAAAACTTTATTTTTAATTTAGATATACTTGAAACTGTGATTAATCATTTGCTTAAGTTTTGGACCATTGAAGCATTGTGTATATTTATATTAATATATAGCTCAGTTTCATTGACTTGCAGCAAGCTCATTATTTTGACTCCAATGCTTAGAAATGCATGATAATCAGATTGTCAAGTCAAGTTTGACTAATTATGTTCATTTGCTTGCCTATACAGCCTAACTTCTATCTGCATCCTAGATTAAGGAAAAAGTTAATGTTTTAACTAGTGGAGTTGGCCTTTCCATCTATGTATTGGACTTCTCTTTGCATCACCTGAATTCTTTGAGATGTTTATGAAAGTTTGTATGTTTTTGTATTATAACTAGACATTATTTTTAGTTCACCACCATAATGTCATGACTTTGAGCATAGGAAGCACTTTCAGAGGCACTCTTTATCTAATAATTGACAGTTATGAAATAGATCTCAATTTGTATGCTATGTTCTTGGTGTTTCTTCACAGCATATTTTCACTCCCCCATCCCTTCTCATTTCTTCTTCTGAAAGGGTTAGGCTTGTGAAATGTCAAGAGATGCAGTTCTGGTAATTTTGAATTAAAATTATGCCTGGTCAATTTTTTGGGAACAAATACTGACTTTTCCTATTTAAATATTCATAGCTAGGACTTGAATATTCATTAGTGTTGATAAAGCTTTCAAAATTCATCCTCTCCACATGGGTATTTATTAACACTCTCTCTCTCTCTGTCTCTTTGCCCCTCCCCCTGCCAAGCTGCATTGTAACATTGTCAACTTAACTAAATTTAATTAATGGTATGTATGTTGTGCAAATTGTTAAAGTTCAATCAAATGCAACTGTTTTGCTCACTGTTTATCTTCAAACTCAATATGACCATAACTACTCCATTAGTGCTGAAGATGGACTACTTGTAACATAGGCAATCAGTGTGGCAATCTTGATTAACTGTTCAGGTAAATGCATGGACTATATCAAACATTTGTCTGGGAAGTGCTTTTGTCTCCACTTGTCATAGACCAGAAGAGCTTATATGATGATTTATTAAGAGTTACTTCTCGTAAACTGTGTAACATAGGCGTCTCATTGTCCTTGTGGAAGAATTATATATGTAGCATGGACACCACAGTGGCAGTCTTGAAAATCGTGTTACGACTTATCCAGAATGGATGTCCCTATAAATATGTGGATTTTACTGAATGATTTCGCATGAATTAGGATACTGTAGAAGCTTTTGCTTATATATTTTGAGATTGACCTATTTACATTTTTCCAGATTTTTAAAGAAGATTATATCACAAATAAGGGGACTAAAGACTAGACTGCAAGCTATTCAGTCCACTGATGTGCATACATTTTGAAACGGATAAGGGCTGTCACTATTCCTTAATATTGATCATCATATGTTCAGGTGGTGAAAGTGTGGAAGGAAAAAGATCTTGTACACTTTCCATTTTGGCCAGTTGTGAATTTTCAAAGATTGGGACTGAATCAAAGTTTTATATTTTATTGACTTGGCACCATTTTCATGTATAGTTACATCATGCTAAGAGTTGCCAAATACAATTTTTCAAGTAAGTACTTCGACACCAACACTTTTGAATCTACAGTCTCATTTGTACAAAGTGTGTATATCTTGGTATATTTTGTAAATAAAAACAAGCAGATTTTTAATTCTCCCGTTGGAACAATCTACTCCAACTATTTTTCTTGTTCCTTTAAAATTTTGCATTTCTAGCTTTTTCAGGCAGCAAGTCTATCATTGTCATTATCACTTATTGAAGCACATTCACTGCCCGTAGAACATTTTCCCCAGTTAAAATTTATTAAATGTCTATGATTTTTATGCCTATTCAATCTTTTATATTACTTGTTTTGTTTACAAACTTGTGATATTGCAATGGTGGGATGCATGAAGGCTGTCTATTTTATTCATTTTTATTTTCATTTGCAGTGCAGTATGAGAATAGGAGCTATCCATTACACTATTCTCCAGTAATGTCCTGAACTGTTTTAGATGTCTTCATGAAATGTTGTACGCATTTGTATCATGACAAGAATTTTTGGCCCAGACAAAATTTGGCTTTGTCAAATTGTTAATTACCTTTATTTATTTGGGCTCGGCAAATCCCATAGCCCGACATCCTGGACTAGTCCTTTTTGAAGTTGGGCTAGTCCTTATTTTTTTGCTTTAATCACTATATTTACCATTGTTTGGCTGATCATGCACTCCAGGCATACAGAATACTTGTTTTTAGCCCCTCTTTTTGTATACATTAACATCCTGTTACTGTTTGACAGCATATTGGGCTAAGAGACCAAATTATCGGCAAATCAAAATCACGTCAACAAAAGAAAGCCAGTATGATCAATTAGCAGTGTTGTAAGTGGTTTTATTGCAATGAGTTTACTCAGTCTAGATCATTATGAGCGACTCACTGTAGTTTTAATCCAGCGAGTCAGTGTAATTAAATTAATGATAGGTATTTTATCGACATCAGTGTTGGTTTTCTTTATGAACTGATTAAATGACAGTAATGACTCTTTAATTTATAACTGATTATACAAATGATTATCTTCTGCATGCGATATTGTGTTTAAAGCAAAACAATTACGCTAATTTATTAGCGGTTTCAGTTTGTATTTAAAAGAGAAAATTGATGTTATGATCACTTTAGAAGTAGTTATCAAGCAAGCTGATAGATACTCTGTGGCTAAAATAAGTTTGCTAAACTATTTTCGTAAGGAAAGTAATAACAGCAGAAGGTAAATTTGTTTGAAAATGGAGGGATAAAATGTAAGATGAACACTGAGTGTGCGGTAGCTATTTCTCCAAAGTGACATAAGCAACAATCCATGATGGCAAAATATGTCAAATATGACACTACTAAGAGAGAGAGAAATTTTCAGCCACATTGGGTTGATTGTTATTCCTGGCTTGAATATATTGACACAAAAGGAAAGATGTTTTGCAGTTACTGCAAATAATATCCAAAACTGGCACAGGTAGGAAATTCACCCAGATTAACATTTCTGCCAATGGACCAGAGTTTGAGGACTTTAACCCAGAACAGCTATTAACTGCTGGCTAAGTGCTGGTGCAGATGGCAGACTTATACATGGACATATTTTCAAATCCATCAGCTAAAACATATATTCATGAACCTGAAGAAGCCAAATGTATAACAACCAATGTTTTTGAAAAATTAAATTCTTTTAAGAAATAATTATGTTGTATATTATTTTGTTTGTTTTTTTCCATTGAATAAGTACATACATTACATCAAATCTCTGCAAGTGATTACCATTTTGGGACCATAGAAAAGTAAGGTGGGACTAGTGATTAAAAAAAAATGCTCAGCCCTGTTTATACTCCCACCTCCACCCCACCAGGTTTGAAATTCACATTTACACTTGATATCTTAAGGATTTGTTTTGTCTTCGTGACATTTTTTACACTTGAATAATGATGAGACCACATTTGTTGTAAAAGAATGGGGTCTGTCTGATCAGCACTTTAGAAAATTTTACTATTAAGAACAAATATCATTTGTTACTCAATCACTCTTGACAGTTAATATCTTTCAAACTATTTTGAGAGACATTAGCTAGTATCAGCACACTAAATGATGGGGGGATTCTCCATATATTTAATGTATTGTTCCTTTCAAATGCTGCAAACACCTGAAAGTGAATAGGTTACTGCCTTATCCGTTGTTAAGACAATGGCTAGCAGAATTTGGACTAGTTTAAGACTTTATTCATGATGATCCAATTATACAGTTGTCTGTGTAATATACTTTTTATGTTCCAGTCACACCGCAGATGGAGCTGTTACCAAACTGTGGCAGTGACCGAACTTGGGTATGGAACACATTAGCAGACTTTGCTGATGAGGAGGCCCGGCCAGAACTGTTAGCCATACGATTTATAAATGCGGAAAGTAAGTACACGATTAATTTGTAAACGATTTACAGCATAAGAAGAATATTGAAATTAATTAACCTTCAAGGCCATTTCAGTTTACTTTGATGACTCGACTGTTCTTTTATTTTTTTGTCAAGCCTGTAAATGGCAAAAAATAAACTTTTTTCCTATGGCATGGTTTTTATTAGCAATATTTCGAGCTGTGCATCTTCTGCATTAGTGCTTTATTCTACTGCAGTTTGATATTCATGTTGGGATTTTCTTTTACTTTTTATTGTAATATACATTTTTAGTGTTCCGTCATTCACAGGTGAAATAAAATGACATTCTGCACAACGCTTGTCTTGTTGCATGAATCGTCTGAAATATTCTTACCCTTAAAAAATTTTTGTGCCATGAAAAATTTTGTGGAAAAATTGTGTCCTTGTTTTCCATTCTCTTACCCTTTTGGAAGAATTCAAATAAATATGGTAGGCTAAATTGATGTTTGGTGCAGCTGCACAGAAAAAAGGTTGTTCTTTGAATCCTCTTTTGAAAATTGATCTAGGTAGGCTATTTTCAAGTATAAAATTGTTAAGAAACTTGTTACTGGGGGTGGTTGAGGTAGATGTGAATTAAGGGTTTATCATTTTCCTAAAAAAAATTTGTCTTCATTCAAAATATATAGGATTAGATTGAGAAATTGAATCTTGGGTTGATAATGTCCACCTTTCCTACTTGTCTGCTTATAAAGATTTTATTAAAAAGACTACTGGTATATCAGTAATTGATTTAGATCAACAATTAAGGCAGAATTTTTTAAAAGTGCAAGTATTTGGAAAAGCAGAAACATGGGAAGAAATTTGCCATAACTCTTTGAAAAACTACTGGAAATTTTTTTAAAAAACCAAGAAGTTAGGTGAGCGGTTGGTGTAGATGTTCATTATTGGTGTATCTTTTTTTCTTTTCTTTCTGTTTTGTTTCTTTTAATCCTTAAAAGAGGTTATAGAGGTTATAGACTCAAAGGTTGAATCTTTGTTTGTAATTGGAGGATGTTTCTGAAACTAAGTAGATGGTTAACTTTCCAAAAGCTTGTAGGCTTCATCTTATTAAATTCATTGTTTGTTTTTAGAAGAGATAAGTTTAGTTAAATATTTAGTAGCATGGGACAAGTAATCTGTGTTAAGTAGGAACAATTTTTTCATGCTGAGTAGGTGTGGGGATAACTGAGCTGCATTTTTTGTCTCAGTTCGTTGTTGAGCTTTAGTGAATTTTTGAGACAGAAATTTCATTTATTTTTGAAATACCTTTGTACATATTGGATTTTGCAAAGTGGATACAACCTAACTGAAGTGATTTCCATGATATTTATACTATACTATTTTGCTTACACTGTCTGACTGATGAATGAAACTTTGTAAGATAAATGCTCTGTTCCCACGTCAATGTTACAGCAATGCTATTGAATATTTGCACATTGATATTTTATGTGAATGTTTCTTACTGCTGTGATAGATAACAAGTGAATTGCAAATCCATTATTATAGATTGTACAGATGACTATACAGCTGCATTTTTACATCATCAAGACAAGCATGGTTGTACAGGAATAACTTGCCAAGAAATTTAGATGCTTAGGTTTCCAATATAAAACTTGGCATCTTTTATTCTGTAAAATGAAATCATAGACGTCATACTCATTCTTCAAAATTGAAACTTTAAAAACATTCATTTGTTCCTGTACCACGGTGGTTACATGCATTATTAACATCGGATTATTTCAAGAGGTTACTGTACTATTCAGTTTTAACTTTATGAAAATGTGTCATCTGTGTAAGCTCTGCTGGTCATAGCCTGTTGTCCATTGATCTACATAAGTTTGTAATTGCTACTTCTTGAGGAATTGCTGTGAAACTGTCATGGTCCCAAATGGAAATGCATACATGCCAACCATTACGCATAATGTATTTGGATTATGCTTTTTAGGTATATCCCCCTCCCAAAAAAATTAATATTTTGTTTTCTCATCTTTATTAACATCCCACTAATCACACAAAATGTATTCTAAAAAAGACGGGTTCTGTGTAACTATGACAAAAGTATACTTGTTTGTAGACTAGCTGTGACCTTCCTAGAGATCTCAGAAATGCTTAATTACACGTATTTGGACACAAATTTTTTACTTGGGACGCAGAAAATCATCCACACAGGAGTCCTCCATACGCATGTTTTTGTTGCAAGGAGGAAACTTTTGCGGCAAAAAAAAATGTTCTAACCACTATGAAAACTGAAGCAATGCTTTTTTTTAGTTTGTTGCTGACTTCTTTGATGAAAGGTCGCCAGCTTTGATGAAGATGCATGCGATATTGAAGACGCCGCTCTAAAGGCTTCCTTTTAAGGACCAAACAAATACCCATTTGTTATTGCTGCTGCAACATCAAATAAATTGTAAAACATTGGTAAAAGTTTTTAAAGAATTTCCTTAGTATATATCGGTGCTTCAGAGATAATCAATTTTTATTGAAGTTGCAGCAAAACTATTTTCTGTTGGGTTTTTTTTATGTTTTTGTTTTTAAATTGCTGTTGTGTGGTCGGCTGCAGTCATTTCACGTTTCCACCCTCTCGATTGTAGCTAGTCTGTTGCGTAGCTAGTTTGATTACATTACAGCATACAGTATCAATGCCAGATATCAGCATAATCGGATTATGACAACAATTAAGTGTTAGGGTGGTTTGTGAATATGACATAATGATTTGTTTATATAACAATTGATTCCAGTGCATTTTTATATCCAAGTTTGCAGCTTCCTGTCATAGTGCCTTTGAATTTGTCCACTCCAAATTCAAGACTATATACTGTTTTTATCAGCCAAATATGTTGTAGCAAAAAATATGGCCAGATGGTATATTTGTCTACAATATGTAAAACATAATTGCAATTTGCGACATTGTTGAAGCCCAGCACAACCACTGCTATTGATTTCATTTCAGGTTGTTGCTGTATAAATATTGCATGTGAACTCGAAATCAAGAGACTTAGACAAAATACCATTTGCAAATTTAGACAAGAGTTTTGTAGTTAAATGGAAAAATGATGACGATTTCAATGTGATTCAGAACTTATAGTTTGGATGCGACCATAGCCAAGTGTAAGAAAGGATGTGATTTCTGGTTTAGTGGGGACTGCAACCTTTGCTGGTGGGACTCCTATTTTTACCAACTTTGGAATCCCGGAAAAAACGACTCGGAGATGAATACATGAGTAACACAATACAGTGCCATTCTAGGGTAGCTTCATGCCCATTGCAGGCTGTGTGGAAAGGATTTTAATATTGGTCATATTTTAAAACAGACACCTTGAATTAGATCGTTTTACTAACTCTAAGGTAATACTAAGGTAACTTCTTTTTTTACAGCAGAACTAAATTGTGGAAACAAATTTTATAAATGCAGAGGCATATTTTACCAAGCTCTTAATAGAACACTGACTACAACTTTGGTCCTTTGTTTGAATGTATGCTTTCTGACATCAAAATATACATGTTTTTTGTACATATGCGCATTGAATGTTATTATTTTATATGTGGGTTACGCTTTTTCTGCTCAGATTGCTCCTTTTGTCCACTTGGATTATGCTTTTTCCTCGCCAGAGGTTGACATGTATGGTAATGGTGATGATCTGATCAAAAAAGTTGGGTTGTCATGGGCACCCCTTTTGACATGGGGTTCTCAATATAATTATTCTGTGATACCTAATGAACACTGCTAATCTTAACTATCAATCTAGTTGCCAAAATTGTCATCTTGAAAATCTTGTCACTACTTCTTGTGAATGGATGGTCATATTGATATTGAGCTGTTGTTCCATCCAGTGTGGATGTTGAAGTGGCTTATTTGAAAATCTTATCACTCAAGAATATCAGATGGTTTCATTAGTCAGCAGTTTTAAAAGAATAAGTGGTCAGTTCATTCTGACGTAAAAATACTTTACACTGCTGGCATTTAAAGAATTTGCATTGCAATTTGCCAATTTACTACAACTATTTGTTTTCGTTTGCCAGATACACAACAAACATGTTGCAAATCTTGTTCCTAATTCTCCAGATGAATGATCATAGTGGCATGTGGTTTTCACCAAAATCTTAAAATGGTGTCCAATTTGTCCTACATGAAAATTGCACCAGTCCCAAGTTCATTGTGGCAGACCTGCAGGTAATTTATAAATCTTGTTTTCTCTAGAACATCCAAAATGGTTTCAACACTTGGCATTTCACAGAAAAGGTCTTGTCATGATTCTTGGAAATTCTTTTTAAACATTAGACATTTGTCCACTTGAGGGACTCGTTTGTTCTCTAGCAACTCTTCCAATACTTCTGTTTGTAAAATGAGTTTATTGTCACTGAAAGTTTTCAACTAAATGAATATATTTAAAACATCAAAAAATACAAGGTTGTATTTCAGACCTGTTTACCCGACTGTATTTGTACGGAATAAAGCTCATCCGTACGGTCATACGGTCATTGAACTGAAAATACGATTTGAGGTTGCATTTATTTATTACTTTTTTAACATTAATTTTTTACGCTGGTTTTTTTCCGTTTCGTTGTATCGTCTCTTCGGTCCGCATCCGCATTTTGTGCCACGTCACTTATTTTGACATTCTCAACATCCGGTTGTTTAAACAAAGGAAAATGCCGCCGACAAGAAAGTTTCTGCACGAAACTGATGATGAAAATGGAAAGTCTAACACAGAAAGCTGCATTTTCTACCAGTTTATTCTACTCTGTGGCTATGCCTTAAACCATCGTCAAAAGGAGAACATTTTGTGCATTGCACTGTTTGAAACTTAGACTTTTCCTGTGCACATGGTGGAAGGAATGACTGTTCACGGCATGTGGAATCGGAAAATCATACAAAATTGAAATCATTAGTGAATGGAAATAGAAACATTTTGTCAATGATGAAAGGAAAGGAAGTCAGTGATCAAAACATACTTCAAAAACAAATAACACGTGCTGAGGCGATTCTATGTGAGTTGATCGCAAATATGAATTTGTCATAGAGTACAGCTGACAAGTTAACGGAAGCAATGAAAAATAATTTATGAACCTTATTTCCATTCTAGTAAATATTTACAAAGATGATACTAGATTTTATCAGATAAATAAGATTGCCTTCACCTATCTAGATAAACTTATTTTTTTCTAAGTGGATGGGTGCTAACAATGTCTGTCATAATGGTTTATATCAAGTCCTTAACCATGTAAAATAGAGAATTGGCTTTAATTACAATGTTATGGATATGTGTGAAGCTGAGAAAACAGAATTTCTAGAGAAAGTAATGGAGGTAAACAACATAATAAATTTGGTTATGTTGTGGTATTTTTTTTGGTGGTTTTTATCACTATAATATGAACAGGATGTTTAAGTCAGTGGTGTTCAATTTCTGCATATTTGTGTCTTGAAACACAGAATTAACTGAATACAAGCGTTTAGTCATTATGTCGTGTAATACTACATAATGATAATTATAGTATATTGATAGTATCTACTATTTGTGTGCTGAAAATACTGACTGCGGTCTGAAAATACTGACAGGCATTGCTTAAAATACTGACGGGAAAATTTATGGGTAAACAGGTCTGGTATTTAGGGTATTTGTATTACAAGTAAATAGTTAACTTATTTTTTTTTTAAAAGCAACAGTAATGTAATAACATTATATGCTTAAATATTTATTATTTCTAAAATATTGTTGCATGAAAGATTGCTGCTTATAATTTTTTTTCATCAGAACATAGATATACTATTGTTTGGTTGTCCATAATGCTTGTTTATTAACTACAGCATGGCATCTCATTTTTGTACCAAGAACTTGTTTTTAGTTATAAAATGTTCTTAAATTGTGAGACATGTATGTACATCTGTAATGGTTTCATAGAATGTTTGGTTGAGAATGACCATCTTGCCTAAAGTATGGGTCAATTGATCCAAATCTTGGGTGGCAAAAAAAAGGTATAGAGCTACAAAACATCAATGTAACTTGATTTTTTTGTATAGGAAAAAAGGAAAGAGCTTTCAGTACATTCTCCCTGCAAGTGTAGCATATCAATTGGCCCCTGCATACAGATTTGTTGTGAAAGACTGATCCACAGTAGATTTCTAGTTTGTAATGGTAAATACCATGGTATTTCTTCCAAATTTTGAGTTCCTCAATGTAGATATTGTTTATTGTGCATTGAAAATTTATTTTGAATTTGTGTATTTGTAACACATTTATGTAATAATTTTCCAGATGCACAGAAGTTTAAAAAAGCTTTTGATGAAGGAAAAGATTTGATGGCAAAAGTTTTAACTTCAAAAGTCAGTAAGTATGCATTTCACCCATCCATCCTAGTACCATGTCATTGTTATGCATTTCACCCATCCATCCTAGTACAATGTCATTGGTATGCATTTCACCCATCCATCCTAGTACAATGTCATTGGTATGCATTTCACCCATACATCCTAGTACAATGTCATTGGTATGCATTTCACCCATCCATCCTAGTACAATGTCATTGGTATGCATTTCACCCATACATCCTAGTACAATGTCATTGGTATGCATTTCACCCATCCACCCTAGTACAATATCATTGGTATGCATTTCACCCATCCATCCTAGTACAATGTCATTGGTATGCATTTCACCCATCCATCTTAGTACAGTGTCAGAGGTATGCATTTCACCCATTCATCCTAATACAATGTCATTGGTATGCATAATCCATTTCACCCATTCATCCTAGTATAATGTCAGAGGTATGCATTTCATCCATACATCCTAGTATAATGTCATTGGTATGCATTTCACCCATCCATCCTAGTACAATGTCATTGGTATGCATCTCACCCATCAATCCCAGTATAATGTCAGGGGTATGCATTTCACCCATCCATCATAGTATAATGTCATGGTATGAATTTTACCTATCCATCCATGTATAATGTCAGGGGTTGCATTTCACCCATCCGTAATATTATGTTACCGGTATGCATTTTACCCATCCATCCTTGTTTAATGTTAGGGGTATACATTTAATATTATGTCATGGGTATGCATTTTACCCATAAATCCATGTATAATGTCAGCGGTATGTATTTCACCCATCGATCCTAGTACAATGTCATTGGTATGCATTTTACCCATCCATCCTTGTTTAATGTTAGGGGTATACATTTCATATTATGCCATGGATATGCATTTCACCCATAAATCCATGTATAATGTCAGGGGTATGTATTTCACCCATCCATCCTTATATAATGTCAGGAGTATGCATTTCACCTTTCCAGCCTAGTATAATGTCAGGTATGCATTTAAGCCATTCATCCTAATACAACGTCATTGGTATTCATTTCACCCATCCATCCTAGTATATTGCCATTGGTATGCATTTCACCCATCCATCCTAGTATATTGACATTGGTATGCATTTCACCTATCCATTCTTGTATAATGTCATTGGTATGCATTTCACCTATCCATTCTTGTATAATGTCATTGGTATGCATTTCATCCATCCATCCTTGTGTATTGACATTGGTATGCATTTCACCTATCCATTCTTGTATAATGTCATTGGTATGCATTTCACCTATCCATTCTTGTATAATGTCTTTGGTATGCATTTCATCCATCCATCCTTGTGTATTGACATTGGTATGCATTTCACCTATCCATTCTTGTATAATGTCATTGGTATGCATTTCACCTATCCATTCTTGTATAATGTCTTTGGTATGCATTTCATCCATCCATCCTTGTGTATTGACATTGGTATGCATTTCACCTATCCATTCTTGCATAATGTCATTGGTATGCATTTCACCCATCCATCCTTGTGTATTGACATTGGTATGCATTTCATCCATACATCCTAGTATATTGACATTGGTATGCATTTCACCCATCCATTCTTGTATAATGTCATTGGTATGCATTTCACCCATCCATCCTTGTGTATTGACATTGGTATGCATTTCACCTATCCATTCTTGTATAATGTCTTTGGTATGCATTTCATCCATCCATCCTTGTGTATTGACATTGGTATGCATTTCACCTATCCATTCTTGTATAATGTCATTGGTATGCATTTCACCCATCCATCCTTGTGTATTGACTTTGGTATGCATTTCACCCATTCATCCTAGTATAATGTCATTGGTATGCATTTTACCCATCCATCCTTATATATTGTCAGGAGTATGTATTTCACCTTTCCATCCTAGTATAATGTCAGGTATGCATTTCAGCCATTCATCCTATTACAATGTCATTGGTATTCATTTCACCCATACATCCTAGTATATTGACATTGGTATGCATTTCATCCATACATCCTAGTATATTGTCATTGGTATGCATTTCACCTATTCATTCTTGTATAATGTCATTGGTATGCATTTCACCCATCCATCCTTGTGTATTGACATTGGTATGCATTTCACCTATCCATTCTTGTATAATGTCATTGGTATGCATTTCACCCATCCATCCTTGTGTATTGACCTTGGTATGCATTTCACTCATTCATCCTAGTAAATATGTCATTGGTATTCATTTCACCCATCCATCCTAGTATATTGTCATTGGTATGCATTTCACCCATCCATCCTTGTATAATGTCAGGGGTTGCATTTCACCCATCCATCCTAGTATAATGTCAGGGGAATGCATTTCACCCATCCATCCCAGTATAATGTCATTGGTATGCATTTCACTCAACCATCCTAGTACAGTGTCATTAGTATCCATTTCACCCATCCATCCTAGTATAATGTCATTGGTATGCATTTCACTCAGCCATCCTTGTACAATGTCATTGGTATGCATTTCACCCATCCATCCTAGTACAATGTCATTGGTATGCATTTCACCCATACATCCTAGTACAATGTCATTGGTATGCATTTCACACATCCATCCTAGTACAATGTCATTGGTATCCATTTCACCCATCCATCCTGGTATAATATTATTGGTATGCATTTCACTCATCCATCCTAGTACAATGTCATTGGTATGCATTTCACTCATCCATTCTAGTACAATGTCAGTGGTTGCACTTTAACCATGTCATTGGTATGCATTTCATCCATACTTCCTAGTATAATGTCATTGGTATGCATTTCAGTCATCCATCCTAGTATAATTTCATTGGTATGCATTGTATAATTTCATTGGTATGCATTTCAGTCATCCATCCTAGTACTATGTCATTGGTATGCATTTCAGTCATCCATCCTAGTATAATGTCATTGGTATGCATTTCACCCATCCATCCTAGTATATTGACATTGGTATGCATTTCATCCATACATCCTAGTATAATGTCAGAGGTATGCATTTCACCCATCCATCCTTGTATAATGTCAGGGGTATGCATTTCACTCATTCATCCTTGCATAATGTCAGGGGTATGCATTTCACCCATCCATCCTTGTATAATGTCAGAGTTATGCATTTCACCCATCCATCCTAGTAGAATGTCTGACATATTCATTTCACCCATACATCCTAGTATAATGTCATTGGTATGCATTTCATCCATACTTCCTAGTATAATATCATTGGTATGCATTTCACTCATCCATCATAGTACTATGTCATTGGTATGCATTTCATCAATCCATCCTAGTATAATGTCAGGGTTTACATTTCACTCATCCATTCTAGTATAATGTCATGGGTTGCACTTTATCCATGTCATTGGCATGCATTTCGTCCATACATCCTAGTATAATGTCATTGGTATGCATTTCACCTATCCATTCTTGTATAATG
This sequence comes from Potamilus streckersoni, assembly GCA_016746295.1. Classification (NCBI taxonomy): domain Eukaryota; kingdom Metazoa; phylum Mollusca; class Bivalvia; order Unionida; family Unionidae; genus Potamilus; species Potamilus streckersoni. The sequence goes on along the minus strand of JAEAOA010002361.1, from coordinate 682,003 downwards.
TCTTTGGTATGCATTTCAGTCATCCATCTTAGTACTATGTAATTGGTATGCATTTTAGTCATCCATCCTAGTACTGTCATTGGTATGCATTTCAGTCATCCATCCTAGTACTATGTCATTGGTATTCATTTCACCCATCCATCCTAGTATAATGTCGGGGGTTACATTTCACCCATCCATCCTTGTACAATGTCATTGGTATGCATTTCACTCATCCATTCTAGTATAATGTCAGGGGTTGCACTTTACCCATGTCATTGGCATGCATTTCATCCATACATCCTAGTATAATGTCATTGGTATGCATTTCAGTCATCCATCCTAATATAATTTCATTGGTATGAATTTCAGGCATCCATCCTAGTACTATGTCATTGGTATGCATTTCAGTCATCCATCCTAGTACTATGTCATTGGTATGCATTTCAGTCATCCATCCTAGTACTATGTCATTGGTATGCATTTCAGTCATCCATCCTAGTACTATTTCATTGGTTTGCATTTCAGTCATCCATCCTAGTACTATGTCATTGGTATGCATTTCAGTCATCCATCCTAGTACTATGTCACTGGTATGCATTTCAGTCATCCATCCTAGTACTATGTCATTGGTATGCATTTCACCCATCCATCCTAGTATATTGACATTGGTATGCATTTCATCCATACATCCTAGTATAATGTCATTGGTGTGAATTTCACCCATCTATCCTTGTGTAATGTCATTGGTATTCATTTCACCCATCCATCCTAGTAGAATGTCTGACATATTCATTTCACCCATACATCCTAGTATAATGTCAGGGGTATGCATTTCACCCATCCATCCTAGTATATTGTCATTGGTATGCATTTCACCCAATAATCATAGTATAATGTCAGAGGTATGCATTTCACCCATCATTCCAAGTATAATGTCATTGGTATGCATTTCACCCATCCATCCTAGTATAATGTCAGGGGTTTAATTTTATTAACAAATATGCTGCAAGCAAGAGTTGTCCCTATTTTAGAGTGTCGAAATGGATTCAATAAATACTAAATTTTCCTTTTGAACATTCATTGAGTGTATTTTGATAGGATTTAGATATCTGTCCATGTTAAAATTATCAAATCAATCCTCATATTTTGTTGTTTTGATTTTTGGGATTTCACAGTTTTTAAGCATGAGATGGAGGCCAGTGTATCTTTTGGAGAAAGAACCATGAAAAATTCCAGAAAGAATCACTAACCTACAAGAATCTACTGACATGCTTTCTTACATAACCATGCTGGCGAAGCCTTTAACCACTGTGATGAGTGATCTGTAAAGGCTAGCAGCTTGGATGAGTATGCCACCCACTTTTCTTTGCATTGATATTTAAGACATTCTCCACTCCCTGGCAAGCCACACTGAAAGAACTGAACTAAATCAAATTAAATAATATTTTAGGGGTCCAGCATTATTTTGAGGTTTTTAGGCTAAAACCGTGTGAATGTTGGTGTTACTTTCGCTGTTTATGCACCAACTCCGTATGACCATTAATGTTAAAAATGGGGAGAAACTCAAGTTGAAGTTAAATTGAATGAGGGGACTTCCTCAAAAAGTTCTAGATAATGTTCTGTGCACACATTGCCAGTTTATGTCTTGAACAGGCTTGATATGATAAATGGAACTTTTGGACTGACTATAAAATCCCCAAATTGGACAAGCCAAAACAAATTGGCATTTAAGACTTGATATATAATTGTTTTAACTAAAACCATTACAAGAGTATTCACCTCTTCCTATATATAAGATGTGCATTGCAGTAGGCGTGCAATGGTGTTCTGAGTTTGTAAAGAGTATGATTAAATATTTACCAGGGCTATGTACTTTGGAACCAGTTCTCTGCCTTAACCCTTTCATCACGGCAAACCGCATATGCGGTCCAGGGGAAGTTGTCCGTCAACACTATGGACCGAGTTTTCGGTCTGGGGCACTGTTCTTTGTTAACGTTATAGTACCCGACTAAATATCTTTCGGAATACCTCAAATAACTTCCATCTGGTAATGTAGATGTTATATTTGGATTATCTCGTGAGTTTAGCTTGTATACAACTAGAAATAACGAACAAAGTAGGAACTTTTAACGTGTTTTCCGAATGCTGAAATTTGTATCCAAAATGGCGGCGTTTGAAGGATTTTTTTTAGAGGAGAGTTTTCGGAGGATTTAAATAATTTTGACTTGATAAATTTGTTTGACAATGAGGGAAGACGTATGGAGAGACAATGGAATGCACTTGTGGGTGACAGTGATGACAATGAAGGTTTTGAACCAGAGGAATTGTACGCTCCACGTGGTTTTTTTTTTTTTTTGGACGAAGCCCGAAAACCAAAGAGATTTGTTTCAGTTTTCTGACAGAGTTGGGCACACCCTAGAGTTATATGGCTCCAGGAAGCTTTGGATTATTTTCAAATATTCTATTCAGATGAAGCTTTTGGAAAAATTGTCCGTTTAACGAACTTCAATGCGACGATCCAACGTTGCAGAGGCGATATAGGTCACTTAGGTGTGTGGACAGATCTCACCTTGGAGATCATTTTGGTTAATTTTATAGAATTTTATATATTATGGACACCATGAAAGAAAGACTTGTGTTGCTACTATGATTATTCACTAGTACATCTACGGTCAATTGAACAAGTTTTGAGAACATTCTATGTTTTCTAAGAGGTAATAAAATAATTGTATTTTACCTGTTGTGTTACCTGTTTGCACCTGCATTTTAACAGTTGTAATAGATATGCACATTTTATTGAATTAGTCATAAAATTTGATTTTTAACCTTGATTTTGACACCTAATCCAGCCAGATATCTTTAACATTGGCAAAGTTATGTTGTTTCAAAGTCCACAAGTCATTTTGCTTTACAACTCCAAAGTTACTTAGTGTTGAGGACTCTATGCCTACAAATCACTTAGTGATGAAAGGGTTAACTGTGTCTGGGACTAGACCATGAAGAATACAACTGCTGCTTTGGACAAAATCTTAAGCAAATATATTTAAATATGTTTTAAAAGTGATAAGTGAATTTTGTAAAATTTCAGATGGTGTAACATCCCCTGGCAAAGAAGATAAATCTTCCACCAAGGAAGATAAAGAAAAGAGCAGTTTGGATGCAGATACAGACAGTGTTGCAGATAAACTACAAACTTTGACAGTTGATGGCAAGACTGAAGAATCCTCTGGGAAAAACAGTGACACTGAAAATTCAGATTCTGAAGAGAGGACAGATTCTGATACTGAGGAACAAAAATGAATAATGAATGCAGATTTTTTGGGTGTTTTTTGTCAGAGGAGCTTAATACCTTCATTTCCAACTTAAAAATATACTGGGAGTGGTACTGTACTGCTTCGTTGTGGAATATTTTGATACAGCTGTAATCTTGTACATGTTAATTCATATACATGTGTATCAGAAGATTCAGGATCAGTTTCAATCTCCAGTTACTAAACTTAACACTTTTGACACAAATGTTTTACTGGTTTTCTTGAAGTATAGATAATAAATTTTTAAATTTGTGTTATAAAATCAAACTGCTGTAGGATAAGCATAATAATATAATAATTAGTGAAGACAGATCCATATATCATAGAAATCAATTTGGGTCAGGATGTATTGAGATTTCACTCAAATGTAGTGGAAATTGTGCTTAAAGTTGGAGAATGCGTAGGATGTCAGTCACATCATGAAGATACCATTTAACCCCTCTCAGTTACAAGACACTAAGCATGAATTTGTCCAGACAAATTCGTTAACTCTGTGATATATCAGAAAGTAATTTATTTACTTAAAGGTGGTGATAAATGCAGATCTTAACTTTCAAATATTAGAAATATTAATATTACTCTAAATGAATATTTGTAGAAAATCAGAGAATGTACTGTCACCATTTGAACAATTTCTTGAACCCATAAATTGTTTGAATCTTTTATCATCATTAACATGTTGGAAAGCTATATGATATAATTAATAATCTTGGAGGTTTCATTCAGTATTAAATGCAACAAAAAAAATGAATATTTGTGTCAGTATAAATTTACCAAACTATTTCCACTATGTGTTTTTAGAAACTGAAACTTTTAGCTTGGTATTAAAGTAATAAAGTTATCCCCCCACCCCCATCCCAACTACACATTTTTTCAGGTTGTAGGTTTTAGCATGTGCCATCATTGCAGCCTGACAGTTTTTGTTTCACTAATATATTATTACTAGTCTTGATGCTTTATATCTAATATGGTCCCAACTGGAGGTTTATTGTCAAAAGAAGAAAGTCTTTCATGAGACATGCTTTGTGACATGTTTCTAATCTGTATGGATCAGAAGTAGATTTGAACTTCTCATTGTTCCTTAAAAAGTAGTCAACATCTCAATTTTGGTGGTATTTTAGTAAATGAATACACAATTGCACATGAAATACTACATTTGTTTACATTCAGTTTTTTTTTTAAAAAAACTACTTTGTCGTCAAGATTTCAGGTCGATGACTCACATGCCTGTATAAAGCAATGCAGAACTGACAAAAACAAAGGGCTATTGGAAAATTTGTGAGACATTTAAGAATATTTGATGAACTGAAAAACTATTAGGCTGGGAGAATAGCAAATTAAATCTTTGAAATGCCTACACATGGTGCTTTTCTAAAACAAAATCAGTGTTGTACAGTTTTGGCAAATTGATAATTGCCTATTGCAGTGACATTTCTGGATCATATGTTGTCATTTATCTAGGTCTGTTCCATTTAACAGACATAGAAGACTGCAGTCAATGCCATTGCAAACAAATTGAGACAATGAAGAAAATAATGAAGAAAATAACCTAGCTGGTGCATTTTGACCCCAAAAATATATTTGATTTTTGGAATCCTGCTCGTTCACTAAATTATCATTTGGCATGAAGAATCTGAACATTTAATATAACACCAAAGAATTTCAGATTTGGTTAATTGTGGTTCATTTTACCCCTGGATGTATAGTATTGGCGAATGAAATAATTTGACAGATCTTGTGGAAGCATAAAAGAATAGTGATATTAGTTTTTAACTCTAAAATAACTGTCTTAATTGCAACTGTTGCAAAACAAAGTCAATCTCTGTATATTTCACTTGACAGTTGTTGTGACAAGTTGTTGGTTTTACAGGGTGGAATGTTTTGATTACCATTTATAATAAATTGTTATGGCATTCATTTTGTTTTGTGTTATTAAATGATGTTGGATCATAATCACTAGTATTTTGCCACATCTTTTCTCCTTATTTTGCTCTAATATGGCTTTCTGAAAAGCGATTGCTCTTAGCCTAATGACATTATCAGACATGATATTGATGACAAACACACCTTCATGTGAAAATCCCAAAATTGGTAGTACTTAGATACACTGTAATCCTTGTTCGGGCAGTTATTCCAGCAGTCATATTTTTCATTTATTTTCTTTACTTTTTCTGACCGAAACTTTAAGAAAAAAATCCAGCAGTTAGCACCATTTTTATCTTGGCTTAATAGAACAGCATTATACTTTTGAACTCTGACAATGACTGCCACACAAATAAAAATATTTTTAAGAGAGTGAGAATGACATTTCAGTATAAAAAAAAAGACCTTAATCATAAATTTTTAAAAAAACATAATTTTTATGTTTAATTGCATCATAACAGTATTATTTATTTTTTTCACTTGGAGAATTGATCATGCATCTTTATCCATCCAGCAAGAAGTAAACCATCCAGCAAGAAGTAAACCTAAATCTCACTGATATTTCAATCTTGATGACTTCGCGCTTTTTGGGAAGTGTTGTGACCACTCGTTTGTCTGCTTCACATCATTCACTTTTCACCATGGAATGAGCGATGTGCATCTGAAGTCAGACAGATTGAATTTTGAAAATGATTTGAGAATACATTTTTGTCCATTTTAAATATTTACCAAAAGTATAATGAACTTGTGTAACAACCATGTATGAATAGTGATAAATACTGCTTGTGAGTGCTAGCTGTCTAGGTGACTAATATTTTGGTAAAAACTTAACTGTTCAGCATTATTCATATTTGAATTTGTTTTAACTCTTAAATCACATGCACAATAAATATGGAAAACTAATCTGAGGCTTTTCTTATCGTATTTCTGTTTTCATCAGCAGACTGATTTATTTTCTACAGACTGGTAATAGTGATTGATGTTAACAGAATCTACCTAAATCCATGCACACAAACCAATGATGAACAGGGATGGGAGTCATTAAAACCTGTCACATTGTTTTTGTGAATTAAAAGTTAAATCATTTATCATCAAAAGATGATTGCTTTGCTTTTTTTCCTAAGCTGTTGAAGAAATTGTAAGAGTGATGTTAACAGTTATCACTTTGTCGCCTTGAAATCTCTGACAGGCATCTAAACAATCTTGGACAAATTAGTTTTGAGTCCATAATCTTAGTACATTCAGAGCTCACACTGCCTGTGGCAAGGTTGGGACTTCAAAGTAATTGACTCTTGTATTTATACAAATAATATATTTAAAATCTGACAAATTAATAATATTCATGTTATGTGTGCGTGAGAAAATGCCAGACTAACTGTAACATTGACTACAAGACTGAAATGACATACTTTGAGAGCATATAAAATAAGAATATAGAATTAATGAAAGAAATGGGAGCTATTATGTAATTGAAGAATGAAGTACAGACAAATGCAGAGGATCACTAACACATCTTGCCTCTTTCCACATGGGTTTTAGTCTCAACTCTGCCAATATGGCTATCTGGGAAAGTTTGTCAGCAGCTTCCCTTGGATTTGTGGTTCTTTCACAAAATTTACTGGAATTCTTATATTGTGTGCTGAAAAATGATATTAAACTCCACAAAACCAAATGAATAAACATGAATTAAAAGATGTACACACATACATACATACATACACACACACACACACACATACATACATACTGAAAAGATTGCAGGTAGGGGATATCATTGGTCTAAGGAGTTTGCCATTACAGATATCTCAATCTGTGTGGATTTGAATCTTGGGCTCGGCCAATATGGTATCTTGAGCTGGGCAAGTGGGGTCATGTGAGAAAGCTTGCCAGTAGGTTCCTGTAAGTATGTGGTTCATTGTGGGATTTTCCAGATTCTTCCTTCCACAAATATACTGGCCACCATGTATAGTCAATCATGTACTGAAAAATAATGCTAAACACCTATAACTGCCAACCAATAAGATTGCAGAGTATAAAACTGGCAGAACATAAAGCATTACTGAATATAACAACCATCTCTGAATATTTTTGTGAAAGATATGCTCTATATGTTATACTGTCAATTAATTTTGTAGATTTGATGGTACTTTCATTTTGGATAATACAAACAAAATTCTATTATATTGAAAGAATACCACTCTTGAGGTGTAGTGGTTAGAGCCTCCACCTCAGATTGGAAGTATCAAATGTCAAAAATGAAAGAATTAAAATTTCACAATTTTCAGATCATGATAGCTCTTACATGTAGTATGAACAACTATTGAATAAAAAGATGACAAATGCATACTCAAAATGTGTCATGGACATGTATGGTGTGCAGTAAAAAAAACCATTGGGATTTTACAAATCTACAGTAGCTGTCTTTGTTGCAGTTACGCATTGAAGTAAAGAAATACCATGAACCTACAAACATTTCTGTATTGTGTATTTGTGCATGTGTGAGAGATTAGCTGTATGCTTTGATGAAGATTGGACATGCCAAGTTGAGAAGCAAATCTTCCAAAAAAGGATTGATATAAAGCAAAATAGATACGAGAAACTTTTTAAAAAAAATTGTATGGTAGTGATAGTTTTGCTATTAAATTTCATGGTAATCTCAAAAGATAGCTGTGGAAAATATGTGACATTCATCTTGGATAATTTTATTAAATGCTTCAGTTTCCTCGCTAATATTCAGCCTAGAAACCCTATGTGGTGTGATAGTTGTGTTGCAAAATCATCAAATACCACAACATGTTACAATATAGTTTGTCATAAATGCCTAAATAAATAAACACAATATCAATATGAGATAACCAGTAATAAAACTAAAAAAAATTCATTCTTCCGCTGTTACGATGGCTCACTATTACCAATTGTGTTTCTGCGCAGTAACTCTTTTTATATAATTAGCTTGCATTATTATTGGTCAGAGAAAAAGGTAATCTAAACGGTACTGAAACAAGATGAAGGTTTCCTTGTCCACAATATAGTTATATTTTTTTTTACTTGCTTGAGCTTGAGGATTCGTCTCAGCAAGTCAGAAGATCAAAGGTAAAGATCACTGAAAGAATAAGAATTATTTTGACACAATAACTTGAGTTGTCCACCATATACATTTAGCAAATTTGGTGGACCTCTTGGGGTAAGGAAAAATCCTATGGATTTGTGGATCAAAAGGACAAAGATTATCTCTCTTGCATTTGGGGTAAAGGAGAATCCTATCAGTATTGGGAAGGTCAAACAGTTACGGTCACTCCATGCAAGTTGAACAATGGTGCCACAGAAAAACTCTGTTGACTGTCAACAGTAAACAAGAATCCTGTCAATTTTGGAGTCAGAAAGTTATGGTTGAGGTATCTAACAGCAAGAACTACATTGTTTTCTGTACAATAACAGTTCAAAATCACGTACATGAAAGAATGACTTATTGGGGGTAACAAAGCATATTGATTTTGAGATCAAAGGTCAAGATAACTCAAAGAAAACAGTTTCTGCATAATATAACGTTTTTCCTACATTACAGACCTGTTCCAAGTTTTGTCAATGATTTTTCCGGAAAGGGGGTGGGGTGGAAGAGCATATAAATTTAAAGGTTAAAAGGTACCAGATTGAGGACACTAAAAAGAGAAAAATTGTTTCTACATGAAAATGTCAGCAGTTTACCATGTTAATTATGATTGTAGCTGCTGCTTCTTTAAATCTATTTATAAGATAATCTATTACAAACATGATATGGATAAATTTTAAAATAAAAACTATGGCATTTGGTTTAATAGATGATGGTTTGAAAAACCCCATTATGATTTATAACACTTAATACATAAAACATGTTGAATGTACTTTAAACTATTGAACTAATATTAGAATCCTGTCTGCTTTTTCTTTTGAAGTATTTATTCATCAGTTTGATAATTAATAATTTCAGTAATTTATTTTTCAATTTAAAATCTGATACACAATTTTATAGTTGTAACTTTTTTGTACAATAATTGTAGAAAGGGGCATAATTCAACATTAGTTAAGTAATTGCAGGTCTATAATGAGGAAATATTGCAAGCAATATCAAACAGATTTAAGAATTCATAATGCTAAGGCTTTGTATAATTCTCATTAATTGATAAATATTTAATCAATTAGAGATATTTAAAGGGAAATATCACAGTAATCTTTCTTTTCTTATGTAAATTGTCTTTCATTTCTGCTGTAACTTGTAAAAATTGTGTCAAAGTTGTATCAGCAACTATATTTGTTATCTGTTGCCTAATTGTATTATATTTCTTTTGGTCGAATTTATTTTGCCTTTATTTATTTTATTTTATTTTCCAACCTATTAAACTTTCAAGAACTTGCAATAACCTTTTTGAGCTTATAGTTAAATGATAACTTTTTCGTGGGAGGTGGTGCCAGTTGTAAAAGGTTTAACAGAATGATTGCCAATTTCTTCATTATACATTGTTCATCTTTAATTCTAAAATTAACTTAATTAAATTATAGTGCTGATCATATAACTTGGAACTTAAAATGACATAATGTCTTCCTTGCAGTCGTGGCAGGGTAGGTGACTATCACCAGCACACTCTTAGTCTCTATCTCTTGGGGATAGCTGAAATTATGGCAGCCACTGAGGGTAATAACATTTTTGTGATCAGCGAATGCTGTACATGCTTGGAGATGGATATAACAAAGTAGTGTTACATGTTGGCTCATTCAAAAGTAACAAGAAAAGAGTGAAGCCAACCTAAATATTAACAAAAATAATTGATTTCCCAGAACAGTAAAAATATGAAAAAGGACTTAACAGTTTGTGAATATAATCCAAAAATTAATCCTGGAATTAGAAAATATAAGTCCTATAACAAAAGTTCTAAATAAATCCTAGTTCGAATCCCAGTAAAGTTCCAATATGGAGGACCATGACATCAGATGAATGTATTGTACTGATGTGTCGACAGTTCCTTGTTGAACTTTGTAAATCAAGAATAATATTCTGGCTTTAAAATTCCAAATAATTTCCACTGAACATCTCTATCCAAGACTTATTTTCCAGTAAACAAAATATTTTAAATAACAATTCCAACTCAAATGGCAACAACACAGTATACATTGAGCCCAAAGGTATTATTTTACGACTGAAAAATCTACTAAAAAACGTCTGTTTTAACCCACAATTTTAGATCACATGATGGGGCTTGATTAATATGAACAGTGCAATTTTAAAAAAATGCCATTTATCATATAGCTTATGTTACGACCCTGTAGTTAAAGTATGTGAGTGTTACGGATGAATTTTGTATAAATCTTTTTATATTTTTTTTACTCATTAAATGTAATTATTAATATAATTATATTGATATCAGTCTAACATGTTTTTGAAAAAAGTGTTTACTTGAGTCGTAGGTGTGACTCATGTTAGCACGTGCTGTGTATGGTAACAAATTCTTTACAAGTAAACATTCAGGAATAGCTATGAAAACAATTGGCTGATACTGGGTCAGGCTTTCCTAATGTATTACGGAATTGCATGCGTCCTCGTGCGCGTGCAATTCAAGCAACGCATTAGCTTCATTTATATGTTTGAGATTTTTGCAAGTCGTACACAGTTACGGACAGGCAGTCGTAGTCGAGAGTCGACAGTCGTAGTCGAGTCATACACAGTTGTAGAGTCGTAAAGTTAGTTATACAACTTCTAATACCTTATAAAAGGTATTTTTGTGCTAGAAGAAGTCTGTTCGTATGTCTACGTAGAACAACATGTCTTGTTAGAGGAGCTATTTTTACTTCGTTTTTATGAATAATTGTTTTCCTGGAGAACAACATTACTGATTTGGACATTTTCCCGAAAATATTCTAAATTGGAAAGGGACAACACAAACTGTGCTTTATTGTGTAAATTCTGGAATTTTATGTTAGTCTTGGACCGGAACTTCAGACTGTGTTTAGAACTTTTTACAGGACTTATATTTCCATTTTGAACAAAATTTGGATCATTTCTGTAAACCGTAAGTCTTGCTTAAATTATTTACATTATTTCATGTTTTCTAAGAAAAATTATTTTTTGCTAAAATTTACAAAGCTTGTTGTCTTCACTCTTTCTTATGTTACTTTGAACGAGCCGATACGTAACACTTAGAATAACCCTATCTAAAAATCAGATTTTCACGCTGAAAATAAAAAAGAAAGGCTGTTTACAACCTGGCTAACACGTACACTCTGGTAATAGCCAATCATGACCTTGGTAATAGCCAATCATTTTCGCTTAGTGGTTACAAAATGTCTCAACCAGAGCCGTTTTAAGAAGTTTGGGGGCCCTAGACACAAACTCTAACCTTAAAAGAATCAGAATTGCGCCTCGATCTCTGTCTCGGGTATAGAATATTGCATTGCATTTCCATGTGCATGTCATTTTGTTAAATGTATTAATATAGTATAAAATTGCTAACACAACTGACACCAAAATTGTTTTGTTTTTTTTTTTTTTGGCTGCTGAGGCACGTGCTTCACTTGCCTATGCCTTAAAATGACATTGGTCTCAACCATGGTGAGCTAAAAAGTGATAAAGCAATATTTTGTGTTCTGATCAGGTCAAGACAAGACTGAATTTGTTTTAAAATATCAAATCTCATGAAAATAATTACAATAAAATATAATGAAACAAAAAGCAGTTTACTTACATATTCGTAACTGTATTTAGCATCATCCTATATGTAATCCCAGTCAGTATAGGCCAGGGAGTCTCTTGTCTCCATAGACATGCGAGGTCATGGGTAATAAGCTAATTAGAGATTTGGGTTCCTATGATATGCCATCATAAACCATGGGATGTAAAGGAACCTGGACGTGCACCTGGATATGCTTAGGCCATACAACCACTTGTGGAAAGAGATACTTTAATGTCTATTTTGCTGTTCATGCCCAGAGATAGCGATTGGGTCCAATTTATGACCTGCTAAAGGTGTGGAAGAGGTGCTCTTGCCATTTATCGCATATGCAAACAATGTGGATCTTGACACCAGGTAGACAAGCTGATACAAAAAACTAAAAGCCAGCTGATAGTATAGGAAGGTCCTTAATAAGCTTAAGACCAAGACCCTTTCCACAGGTCAGCCCCTTGGCAGCAGATTAGCTCTAAGTTATCCAAACAAAGACATCCACCAAGACTACTCCTAAGCAGCCATCAATGCCTGCTCTGAGACTATCGAAAAGCAGCAAAATAACAAAAAAATAAAAAAAAACTTGGTACGTGATCCCAAACGGTCCCCATTATTTTCGACAACCTGAGGAACTACGATTGGTACCTGCTGATGGCAGCGCCGAGCACGGCCTCTACGGCAGATATCAGTGTCATACTTATTAACGTGGAAAAAGAAAACTTTCTTTGGGCCAGGTCCCTTTTAAAGACTGCTGCCAGATTGTATGTTACAGTCGGGCCAAACTGGATACTGATCATCCTCAGTCAGGCTTCCACATCACCCGCCGATAAGTAATGTACATGATGATTCTCTTTTGACTGCTAGGGGTCTCTCCGTACAAGTATACAGATCGGTGGGATCGGTTTAAAATGTCAAAGCTAACCCCCACCCCATCGAGAACTACAGTACAATCAATGTACAAATATATTTTCCAGAGACTGTCAGTAGGTCCAGAAAGTATTTGATGGCGTTGGCTGGAGAGGACTCAATCATTACCTCGAGGCAGACCTGCTTCTTTTGGCAATTATCATTTGAAACCTTACGAGTTACCTCCGTATAGGCATATAGCATAAATCCTTCTCACTAATTTCGCACCCCACATATAAAATGGGATGCCCTTATCAAAGCCACAGATGTAGAGCTTGAGTTACGTAGAGACCGTTGTGCACTTTTGTTGCGAGTGACTCGTGCTACATTCATGGTCAGTAGTGATATGTGAAGACTAACAACCCCATGTGCCCAGATTATGAACCCTCTAAGCCCACCACCTGTATCATCTATCTGGATTCCAATAACGTTTACTAGATATGCCATGATGCAGAGCCTACCAACAAGTGGCTTTCATTGGGACAATCACGAAGTGATTGATTTAAACAATATATTACGCCCTTAAGGGCTACATTCTGCTGGTGCACTCCTATCTGGAAGAATTGCACGATGCTCATGGTGACGTTCTACCTACTCCAGAATCCATGATTATCCCAAAGGAATGGCTAGCCAACTATCAGCATCGCCTGGTAGACAAGCCAGGCCATCCCTGAAGTATCAAAACATTTGATGTATCACTTTATTACAACCGGATAAAGGCGCTTTAGAGTTTTAAGGCCCATCTGTTAATCCAATGCAGATATAGTGATGCCGGATGTGGAGAAGACAGATGTAGGAACATGTTAGAGGACGCTGACACGCGTGACTTTCCGAAAGGTCACTCCTTACAGTTAAACAAATGTGGTGTGAAAGTTAAAGACAACCAGAAGAGTCACTATCGTTTAGTGCATGTCCCAACGCCCCAAGATAACCCCTATTATGCGAGCAGATCACAAGGCCAAGGGTGTAGCGAAATTGACAGTCAAGGCTGACCTTGAGAGTAGGGTGTTGTTTAAACACTTCAGCGCAGCCATCAGTAACAAAAAATATCAGATAGGGATAAATAAATAGTGACATAAAGACACCATGGTAAATAGTGACATAAAGACCCCACATCTCTCTCTCTCTCTCTCTCTCTCTCTCTCTCTCTCTCTCTCTCTCTCTCTCTCTCTCTCTCTCGATCTCGATCTCGACACGAAATAAAAGATAGGACCGTTTGGGATCACGTACCGATCTAATGACTAAATCCAAACATAGGTGGAGGATAACAGTGTTTGAAGAGTATATGAACTCCCTGTCCAAGACCTAAGCATTTGCGGGTAAAGTGCCAGAACAATTTCTCCTTCATCATGCATTAGGTCTGGAGCCACCAGATCCGCAGCACGAAGATGCCGCCGTGGAAGACTTGTTAACATTCTTTCCTAGTGTCCCTTAGGGTCAGACAACTTTGATCACCACAATAATAACGTTATCATTAACAATGATGTGATGCTGAAAGGACGAACGAATCATACCAGCCTCTTCATCCGAGAGAGGCACAAAAAACATTGACGAAGTGTACATAGTCCAGCAGTAAGCCCATATCTCGGTAATTGTTGTTCATGTCACGTGGTGCGCCGCCGTTATGGACTTGAGTTCTTAATTTTTTTTTTTTTTTTTTTTTTTTTTTTTTTACCGAGACTACTACAACGCCACAAAGCTACGTCGCAGTGGATGAATTGTGTCCTTTCGTTCTTTTACAAACAGTGCCTGCCTTTCATTTAATGTATAAGTATTTCTGTAAAAAAAAAAAAAAAAAAAAAAAAAAAAAAAGGGGAGGTTATTGTTGACGTGGCTATTAGACCTCTAATATCATGGACATGTAGGTTACGACATTTGTGTAGTCATGTGACTAGCAATGAAATTGACGAGTACCATTTTTTAAAATCAAAACTCTTGTTATCCCCCTTTCAGTTCTTATTTATCTAAGAAAGATGTACTCGTAACTTGTTACCAGTCTTCACACAGCGTATCGATGTTTAGATATATAATTAACTGGTGAAAAGTAAGACAACAAATCGTAACCATAAGTTTACGAGGCGTTTCACGGGGCCGTTGGTGGTTTGGGGCTAAGGTAATTGCCGATCTTTGCCTGATGGTAAGTCCTCCTCCTCGTGTGTGTGTGTTTGTTGCTAAGAATAAACTGTTAATAAAGTCTGGCTGAAATTATTAGTGTGGATGTATGCACGTAGAAATCTGAATTAACTCCAGGGCAGTATGTCTACAAACATTCCTTGTTTTGGCAAGGACGTACATTATCCTTGTGGTGAGCGGGAAGAGGAATACGACTCAAACTGCGATATTGATCTATGTAATTGTTACTTGGAAACTGCCGTACTCATCTAAGTATTCTTTACTCAGGAACTGCTTTATTTTATGTATACGTTACTCAGACAACCGTATTCTACGGCATTTATTGACTGTAACGTTCATTATGGACACTAACAGCGGACTGTCACTAAATAAACATTACAAGTAGAGTTTAGGGAACCGACGCGTTTGCAACATCTTTCATATGGGGAAATCACCTTTTCATTATCTATACACTCTGGACCAACAGAAGGTAGTGCGCCGGGGCTTGGGCTTAGGCCCAGGTCGAACAACACCTTTTAATTTTAAAAAAGACAAATTTTGTTTGAACAAGAACTAGGATATGCCCGGTTATTTCTTGTCCCAAGGTCCGTGATCACTCTCTACGGCCCTGGTCACACTAGACTTTAGGCAACGGGTGTTGCATGGTCAAAGATAAAGTAAAGAAGACAGAGTTAAAACAGAAGAGTAATACTAGGAAAGGCAGAAATAAGTAAGAGTGTATATATACAGTTCCGTCCCTTCATATTCAGATCAAAAACCAGGCTACAGTAGCGGCGATGAGATAATGAACCTCAACTACCATAGCCACGAGAATCACTAGGTGTTGCTTGTAGGTGACTAGTCAGTTTGAATGTGTTTTGGATACCTCCTACTTGTGAGATACCATGTCAGGAGCTTCCAAGTACGTGGTACAAAGCTGATCTTTGATGCTGACTTTAATTGGAAAATCGTATGGTTTGCCCTATTTTGGCTATACACTAGGGTCAGATATTTGTCCAGTGGTATATCCAATAGATTGTTAACAACTTTGTACAACATGATCTGCTGGGCCTTTTCGCCTGCCTTCAAGTAATTCCGCTGGAGATGGTTCAACGTGATACTGACACTGCTAGTATTACGGTATAAATTTGTGCTGAATCTATAAGCTCTCCGCTGAATCATGTCTTATTTATTATATCTCTATTATGTTTATTCCACACGCCTGAGAAGTACTCGAGATCCGGTCAAACCAGAGTGAAATATGCTGCACTTTTTACTTCCTCATTGTTGATTTGAAGGTTGCGGCGCAGGAAACCAAGGTTACTGCTACCTCCCCCCCCCACTATCTCGTCTATGTGCCTTTTCCAGGTCAGCTCTCTGGATAATTCCACACAGAGCACAGAGATATTTTGTTATTCACCCATGTCGGCAAGCATGACGTCACGAAAGACGGACAACTATTGCGACTCCTTTCTTGACAGTTAGAATGTGAAAACTCCTAATAAGCCTTCAATGAATTATATGGTATTCCAGTTCTTTGCTAGAATGTGCACACAATTGTTCCAGGTTTGTTTTTCTATGTTTTCTTGTGAACAAATTCAAGCCACAAGTATTCTTTTTCATTTTCATTAAAATTGTCGTGTACATGTTAATTTTTGTATCCATTTCATTAAGAATGCCACAGCCACGTATTTTCTTTTTTTACTCATGATGTAATTGTCATACTCATGATACGTATTGTCCCTGTCGTTGTTTGCTAAGAGCATCTGCCAATAATTTCATGTGAATCATCTCGTTCATCGTGTTTTCCATTAGATGATTTGTCCCATTTGCCGGTAACTTCAGTACCAAAAAGAAATTGTTTAATTTTTTATTATAGAGTAGCCGTCCAGAGTTATACTCTCTAGGTTAAGGTGACAGTAATTTTGTTTGTCATTTTAAAATTTATAACCCGATTGTCGCCTTGGGTTTCTGAACACAGTAGTCAACAGGAGTTTCTTTGGTAAAACGGTCGACATAGTTGCATGGGTTAGTCTATATTTTCAAGTTATATATTATATATCATCTAAATAATTCAGTTAATTTTGGAGTTAATAGCTGAACACATATATGCAAGATTATCTCTTTTTTATTTATTCAGTTTGTTTTAGTATTAAAACAAGCCAATGCACACATTTTCCGCAGATAGTTTTTACTGAATAGACTATTCTAGAAACAGGAAAGTATAGTGAGGAGTCTGTCTACGTGTTTACATTAAGGGGTTTTGTTTAGCTTAAAACGCGAATAATTTGATACTGTTATTAAAGTCC
This sequence comes from Potamilus streckersoni, assembly GCA_016746295.1. NCBI lineage: Eukaryota > Metazoa > Mollusca > Bivalvia > Unionida > Unionidae > Potamilus > Potamilus streckersoni. The sequence goes on along the minus strand of JAEAOA010002361.1, from coordinate 664,768 downwards.
ACGCGACAATCAGGTTAGAAATGATAAATTAATGAATGATCTAAGTATTGTCATTTTTTGTTAAATCTTTTATGCTTTTCCTTTTTAAAATCGTAAGGGGGTTGGTGGTTAAGTTTACAAACAAACGGGAGAGTGCGAATATAGTGCCTCTTCGTACTCCTAATAGTTTTTGACAGTATTTACCGGACCCATATATTTTTTATTATATAATTATAAATAGCTTATAATTTTCAATTAACCTAAATAATGGCTAATGTTTCTTGCACATAGATTTATTTTTAAAATGGATTTTCCAACAGGTTCTCTATGCGAGCTTGATGTTGAAAAAAAAAAAAGCAATAATGTAGAGAAAGAAAACAAAAATCATACTGAGTTACAAAGTTACCTCGTATTACCACTATGACCTGTTCTAATTCTCTCAAGGTACGATAGACAGGATCATGTCACAACTAGCTATGATGTCGTAGCCTCAACTTATTTTGTTGTGGTTGACAAGGTATAATACCGTTAAGGTGATTTCATGTAGTCAGAAATTTCGTCGTGCTTTATTGATAAAACTGCAGACTCCTGTTACTAAGGGTACTAATATTATTATTAGTCAGTTTCCTCTGACCCTTGACACCCCATTTTTGATATTTGGTTACTCTATATGATCTTTTATTTCAGATTTTTTTTTTCGACAACATGCTCGCGTCGAGCATTTGTGAATTTTCCTCCATCTTGAATTTTTATTAATTAGCATTGACGCCCGCCCATAGGGGCTTGTTTTTTTTCTCCCTACAACCTTAAAACTTAGTAACTGACAACTACATGTTGCCATCCTCCTCTTTCAAAAATAATTCTGCGGGCACACCTGTTTGTTTGCTATTTTAGCTCTGTCGCAGTGGTTCTTGCCGTGGACTTCCAGGCTCGTGTTACCGTTGTGTATTGCAATAAATAATACTGTTGCCAGGAATGAAACCGATCGTCGTCTTAGGTGTAGTTAATGCTCGTACAAATTAACTTGTACACCGGTTCTACATTGTGAGCGCTTGAAGGTAGATATAATTATATAATTCATTCACTATCCATGTGCTGCATTGTGTTATCCATATGCAAAATTAGGGCAATCTTATTTGGGTAAAAAGTTATGCATTGTGTCGATTATCTCTGCTTTCTATTCGTGTTCAGGGCTCGCAGCTATTATGTAGATCTCACACCATTATTTGTTCTGACCGACCAGTACTATTTAGCTTTTTTTTTCTTCCCATTTTACTAATTTATTTGATAAAATGCTTGTTTCCTTTTGATATATACACAACAAATTAAGAATCCGTTATACTTTATTGGCCCTTACCGTGGCATTATAAGCATTTAGTAGAACAAACCTGGACTATTTTCCACTATTTTCCATATGTTGTCAATCGGGTAACTTAATGTTGTTTTTTTTGTTTTTGTTTTTTTTTTTTACCCCCATGTCAATTTAAATAATTTATAAATGAGGGACTGTATGCCCTCTCCCCATTTTAAGGATCAACACCAGTTACTGCACATATACCATATCAGTTACTGCACATATACCATATCAGTTACTGCAGGTTCACAACATACTTCCCACTATGTACAGTGTTTTGAGCTTGCAGTGGAAAATATTAACAAATAATACTAGGTATATTTTTGTTCTCCAATTTTAGAAATGCTGAATATAATTTGGAACAGTTAAATATAATGTGGTTATTGGTTCCATGCAGAAATTGGTGCAAACCCTCTACTAAACAGATTAATGATAATTAGTTGATGCAAGAGCAACCACCCTAGAGTCTTTCAGAGTTGATGATTGCTACAATGGTGACTTAGATATGTTTTACTAAGGACCAGTAGCATCAATAAGGTGTGTGTGTCCAGACTGCACTGGGTGACACCATCAGAGGGGGTCAAACCAATATGACTGTCTATACAATATTTAAATTTTTGTGCAGAAATGGGGTTTATGATGGTGACATACATGAGTTACCACAATGGGAGACACCAACCCATATGACACAACTGCTAAAGACCTGATATATTCTGGCACTTAATTATTGAATGCATTGTGAAATAATTTGCCATTTTTTTTTAAAGTCTGTGAAAGACTTAGGCTTCTTTTGTATTACAGTACACATTCAATTTTGAATGAAAAATGCAAAATAATCATTAGTTAGCAATTTTATTTTCAGCATTTAAGTAATGTATTGCCCTTTAATTAAATTATAATGAAATGCATAACAATATTAAAGCTGCACCATATGTTTTGTCAGATCATTTGTTGATATATCCAGGCATCATTTTCAACAGGTTTCATAAGCAGTATTTTAAACCAGTGTTAGAGATATATCATTCATTGATCTTAATTCTAATGATTAAAATTCTTTTATTCTGAAAAATGTCTCTCATGAACACTACTACCCTGAACGTGAATTTCCTTGAAACTTAAAAAAATTGTTTTAGTTTCCAAGCACAAATGTACTGAGTAGATGAGGCAGTGTTTGAACAGAAGCCTCTTTTGGAGTAAGAATGTACATTTTTAAACATTTGTACAGCACATTTATGAACTGGTATGAACTCCTTTGTTTAAATGTTGCACATTACAAATATGTGAGAAAGCTTGCCAGCAGCTTTTCCTGGGTCGGTAGTTCTTTCCTCTTTCCTCGGTTTCCTCCTCCACCATTAATACAGGCTGCCATGTATAGCCTGGCGTGTGCTGAAAAATGGTGTTAAGCCCCAGAACAACAACAACAATTATTCTCCACAGTAGCTTTTTTTAATATTTAGCACTTTTTCCCCAAATTAACATTGTTTTAGATCTTTCCCCAGTTAAAAAAAAAACGTTTTAATAATTTAGACAGTAATATAATTGTACAAAGATTAAATTAATACCTCTTTGTTGACTAATTAATTTTTATCAAAAAATATTGGGGAATTTTATTTTGTTGCTGTGTATGTTTCAGATTTTGTAAAGCGTGAAGATGTCATTATCTGTCCCATCAAATGCAGGTGTGCCACACAGTACCCTGGCCAAATACAGAGAAAAGTTTCTCAGCAGCAGCAAAAATCTGCTAGCCCAGAATGGATGCACCACACAGAATCTTTTGGACATGTGCAAAAGTCGCAACTCAATCCAGGCAATAAACCATACATTTGATCTTAAGGTAGGTCAGTTTATGAAGTAGGGATATATTTTATGTACATATGTTTTAGGTGGCCCATTTTGTAGGTTGCTTGAAAATTTTGGGAATTGGCTTTGTATGGGGAAAAAAAAATTGATGGCTTTTAAAATATTAGGAGGTGGCTTTTCCTTTAAGGCAGAATAGGGAGAAGTGAGAGACAATCAAAAGCAATGACTATTGATGTGACATTAAAGTGATTATTTTAGTTTTTAAAATAGTAATAATAGCTAGTTGTTACTGGATATTATTTACCCTAGATATCTTCCAGATAAAAAAACTCAATGCATGATCTTAAATAAGCTTAAGTAAAATAGTGTCATTTGTTCAATCTCTGATTTTTCCTTTTTGAATGGTAAATAGCCCTGCCTCATGAACTTTTATCAGTTATTTTCTCAGTGTGATACCTGTATCTGTTTGTCAATACTGACCTTTCTTTTGTGTCCAGATCTGATCAATTCCTATGTTAATTTAAAAGTATCTTCAAAGATGAAGGCATGGTAAAGTTCTTGTCTTTGGCTAACAAGCATTTTTTGAGAGATTGAACTGTAAACAAAACAGCATACCATGGGTCACAATACATGTCTTTTAGGCATGCATGAATACCAGATTACTCACTGTGCAAAATATAAACCTGACAGTCTCTCAACAATGTGCATGTTCGAAGAATAAGCAGTTTCCTTTAAATCAGTACAAAGAATGTACAAATTTAATGGTGCTGAAAAAAGAAAAAAATTTGACAAAGGCTTAGGGTGGTGATGTAAAATAAAAAAAATTCACAAGTCCTGACTGAAATTCCACAAGCCTGGACTCCAGTTTCCATAAATGTCTCTTTTTATATTTTTTATTACATAACAATTTGCAATTGCAACAGTTTAAATATAAATTCACTAGATGGTTAAAGGTAATGCTGGTGTTATTAGTGTTCATCATGACTGTGCTCAAAATTTTTCTGCTGGATTCTCTGAGCCAGTGGGCAGAACCAAGTTGATGTATGTCAGTATGTTGTTTGAAGTATGTGTAAAGAATTAATTGACTCTCCCTCACTTTATTTTTTAAATTTTTTTTCTTCTATTTTTAAATTTTTTTTTGCTGTAGTGTTTCACAAAGTAAAACTCTGTCGACCAGTTCTGGAATTTATTTTGGTTGGACAGATAGCTAATTGCGTCCTAAATCAGTTTAGGAAGTGAATTACACTTTAACACTATTTTGACAGTTGATATGGTCATGCTTTGCATTTTATGTATGCAAGTAATATCTGAATTTAAATAAACATTGCCGCTGTTAAAAACTTGTCAAATATCTATCATATATATCACTTAAACATTTTCATTCAAAGACAGATACAAAAATAACTTTTGTTCTCCTTAACACATTTAGGCATCTCTTTGACTTACCTGTTGAGTTGTTCCATATCCTGAGCATACCTATGCAAATTATTACTATGGGCTCATCCACTGGTCTTTGAACACATCACACTAGCTATTTTTAGCCTGTTAAGTAATGTGTATAATGTGGATTATTACCAGTGACCACTTTGCATTTTAATTACCACAGTTTAAACAGCTCATAGAATTGTTTTGCATAAACTCCAAAAAAGACTATTTACTTTTTATATATGCTACAAGTAATGGGCATATACAGATAGAATTATTTTTTATCTATTGTTGAAGGTTACTGAAAATCAATTTCTTGAACAGGGCTTTTGGTGTACAAATCGTGTTTTTAGCATGACATGCCATGTTACAACTTGATTAAGATCAGATCTACACTTCAAATATGACAGTGATGGTTTGATTTTAATCAGATTGTGTTATGTTATAGTAGGTGTATCAACATCTGGAATGCATTTCCACATTTTATCAGCATAATCAAGTTTGCTCTGACAAATTTGATTACTGGTAAATTTTATTCAAGCTCAACAGGCACATCTTGTACAATACAAGATGAGCTTGATTTGAAATTAGAGAAGCCTTAGCATCAGGTTAATGGATATGTTTAGCACTGATCTAAGCTAATGATCAGCTGAAAAATAGGAAATAATACCCTAAAAATAGATTGGGACTACATTTTTGGGGACTTGAACTGGAAGTACTGATTGTGAGTCCTATCAAGAATACTTATTTTCAGCCAATTTTGGTCAAACTCTTTTATTTGCATGCCTCACCTATTTATACTTTACTCAAGAAAAAAATTCTTATTGATTTTAATGGTAAACAAGGAGTGTGACAACTGTAAGTAATTTTGTCTTGGTGTTTAGCAAGGTGTGACTTTTGGACTTACACATAATTGCTTTTGAGACCTGAAAACTAAATTTGCTATATCTTCCTTAATTATAGAAATTTTTCAGTGTACTAAGAAAGTAATACAATTAAATTTATATCTGAATTTTTTTTTTTTGCAATGGAGTGATATTAATAAGGCTAACTTGATGAAACTTGATATTTTTTCTTAATCCTAGTAAGTAGTAAGAAAGTCAAGAAGTGAAAATGTGCTAGACATAGACATTATGTGCTAGACATGGACATTATGTGCTAGACATGGACATTATGTGCTAGACATGGACATTATGTGCTAGACATAGACATTATGTGCTAGACATAGACATTATGTGCTAGACATGGACATTATGTGCTAGACATGGACATTATGTGCTAGATGTGGACATTATGTGCACATTATGTGCTAGACATGGACATTATGTGCTAGACGTGGACATTATGTGCAAGATGTGCACATTATGTGCTAGACATGGACATTATGTGCTAGATGTGGACATTATGTGCTGGACATGGACATTATGCGCTTATGCGCGCACTGGACATGGGTGGGCACGTGGACATTATGTGTACATCCATAGGAGAAAGATCATTAAACATTCAGAAATATTAAGCATTGGACACACATTAAAGTGGCTTCATTCCAGAAACAGGTTTTTAAAAATATTTTTTGTCTGAGTATGTTTAGTCATTTTAGGTACACTATCATAAAGTTTAAAGCAATGTGGCAGCAGTGAGGTTTGATTATTTGTTGTGCAACAATTAGTACATAATATACAGGGAAGTTAAGTGACAAAGTATATGTAATAAATTAAAAGATAACTAACATTTTTGGATAATTTTAAGTGTTTATAAACAATTATGTACCAGACAGATCAACTGTAGGTTCAAGTAAATCTTGTCATGAACTAAAATCAATTGTATAAAGTTAATTGAACCTATATGGTGTATTTTTAAGTGTCAGTTAACAGTTATTAAGTAGAGTGGTTGATTTGAATTTTTATGTGATCTTATGCTACAATGCTGCATTGACATGGTATTAAGTTAAGCTATTACCATACATAAGCTAATTCATGATAGAAATAACATTTGGATATATTTAAACGATGTATTGAGAAATATGTGCCTAACAGATCAACAATAGATAGTTAGATGAATATAATGTACTGAATGTGAAATTCTGATCTCAGACATCTGAAAAAATATGGACATTTACTTTTGGAATATGTGTAACCATATTACAATCAATTGTTAAAAACTTAATTTATATGATCCATTGGAACATTTTGGGAGTAATTTTTAGAGTTAACAGTGAAAATGATTAATTAGAATGGGATATCATCATACACCACAGTGACAGACTACATCATACACCACAGTGACAGACTACATCATACACCACAGTGACAGACTACATCATACACCACAGTGACAGACTACATCATACACCACAGTGACAGACTACATCATACACCACAGTGACAGACTACATCATACACCACAGTGACTCACTACATCATACACCACAGACTACATCATACACCACAGTGACAGACTATGACAATGATGTAACCAAAATTAACACAGATTAATGTATTTTGTGTTATACTTTATCTTTCTATTTTCCTTCATCCAAGTTAATATGGCCAGGGTTAAGTACATGCGATAACTTTGACCTATTTTTCTTTTCACATTTTCATTCTCTTACAGTTTAAAATGACTTTACAATCTGAGTAGGCTTTGCTACAGACTTTTCATATCTGTCCTCCCATCAAGTACCATGTAACTATGCCTATAGACAATGACTGAAAGCCATACAAGCAGATACCCATCATTTTAATCACCTTATCCTAAACACATAAATTAACTGCTTGGACCCATGATAATAAAGTGCAAAATATCAACTAGAAAATTAATCTTCATGTGTTTAGAATAAAGGACTCTTTCTGGCTTTTAAAGACATTTTCTCTTGCAGAATTTGAAATTATCCACCATTTTTGACATTGTGTAATATGTTTTGACAGTACATACATAATGATAATGATCGATAACCACACAGAAATTATCCACACAGAAATTATGGGGGTAAATATATTTGCTAAATTAAAATTTTACAAGAAATTTTAATAGTTTTATTTACTGGTTTGTTTTTAATGTCAGTATAGGTATATACATCAAGTGGCAAAATTTAATGTTTTTTTCTTGAGTTATAAATATGACTTCACAAATTAAAGTTTTAAAGCCAAGAGACAGGAATCAGAGCTGTTATTTTCGCTATATAGTACCCTCATTTGTTTGTCAGTACTGAACTTTTCAATATGTTCAAAATCCAAATAAACGTTAATCTAAAATTACTTCCAAATATAATGCTCTTGTTATAGATTAACCATCATATTTTTTAGCAGCTGAACTGTAAACAATATGCCATGGGTCAAAGATTTCTTTTCTGGCATGCACAAATGTCAGATTACTCACTAAAAACTGTTGCAAGAGTACATACAGACAATCACACAATAATGTTCATATTCATATTCTTTTTAAATTAATACAGAGAATGCCTCAATCTTAGCCAAGAATCACCATCAAAGAAAGAGGAAAAAACACACTTTATCAATAGATTGGGACTACACTTGTGACTTTTAACCTGGAAATAGTTATTTTGACCCCAGTCCTCATGAGGCATGGCATAAGTAACAGACAGTCTTGTGTCATCAAGTTAATGGAGGGCTTAAGTACAATACTTTCGTTTTTTTCAAAGTCTAGAAGTTATTCAAACCATGATTTTAAAAAATGTTTATTGCAGAGCTAGAAATAAAAAATGTGATAGTTATTACAAACTGTGCTCTTTAAAAGACTGAATTGGGGAGAGCTCTTTTTCCTGATTTGATCAAATGTGAGGTCCTTTGTGTACACTGATTAGGAGAAGAGTATAGAAACATTTGAAACATATAAAAGCCAGACTGTCTTGAGTTATTTTTCTGTTACTAGAATGTTTCTTTCTTGAATAGGCTTGGTTTATGATAAAAACCGATACACATAATCGGTTGTACATTGTTTTGTGACTTGGATACTTTCTTGTGCAGTTTCTTCAATAGCCTGAAATTAATATGCTGGAGATGATATAGTTTTATTTACTGGTGTGTTACCATCAGATTTTCAATATCGACCAAGAATATAATGTTAGGCCCATATTGTAATTCATTACATACTGGTAAAATTGGTATTTTTTTATAAAGTTAAATAAAGCTGTACTTTATGGAGAAAATTTTGGATAATTTTATCTCACAATATTCACATGGTTCATTTACTCTAATCTTTGGCATGAGATAGTACTCATGTTTCCATATGATGCATAATAATGACAGAAGAAAATAAAAATGAAAAGTCATTATGGCTGTTTTTAGACATTCAAGTGTATCTTGTGATTACCTAATACAGTGTGCTTATTCTCTTGGGTAACAATTTAGAGCACATGGTTGACAATCTTTGATGGAGAATATAAAGAAGAAATGATGTATCTTAAGTAAAAGAATGCTGCATTTATTTACAAAACAGTGCACACTGAGTTAAAAATGTCCAAAATGAAATAAAAGTTTTAATACATAGTCATATAAATGATAAATCACTTATTCAGTCAGTTTGTCACAATTTCCAGATTGAAAATGAAGGCAAGCCCATCACAGACCAGAAATTTTCTGGCCGTTGCTGGATCTTTGCCTGCCTGAACATCATGCGCGTACCCTTCATGAAGCAGTACAAGATGGAGGAGTTTGAATTCAGTCAGGCCTATCTCTTTTACTGGGACAAGGTATGAAAGTAGATGCAAAATAGGAAGAGTGCTTTCAGCTACTGGGATAACAGGGTGATGCTTGTGACTAGGTCTTCAACTGTTAGAATAACTGTCTAATTGCAGCTGATTTAGAAAAAAATGTGCAGTTTTGAAATTTTAGAGAAAAGTTACATTTATCTCATTTATGACATTAAAGTTTGTAACTGGCTCAGCATAGTTTATTCCAAATGGATATTTATTGTATCAGTTACATTAATAATGTTATATGAAAATAAGTAAGAATAATACTTATGACAATTAAATTTGGTTTGTGTAGTGTTCAAGTATACTATTAGAACCAATTTCATGGTTTGAATTCATATTTTTTGGTGAGGATCCAACTGTTGTGGATGTATTAGTTGCTATAAACGATGAATTTGAAGATCCAATCTTTCCATGGAAAACAGTAGGATCACTTCCCTAAGCCATTAATTTAAGACCAAATCTATCCGTGAAAAACAAGGCAGTGTACTGTATGCTTTTGCCATATATTTAACTTCTGTCATAGGGACTCTGGTGGGCAAAACAGATTAGGCAGTGTACTGTATGCTTTGGCCAAATATTTAACTTCTGTCATAGGGGCTCTGGTGGGAAAAACAGATCAGGCAGTATACTGTATGCTTTGGTCAAATATTTAACTTCTGTCATAGGGACACTTGTGGACAAAATGGAACACCATATCATTAACAGCATACACTTGGTCCAAAAGATTGGGAACCTAGATGTGCCATGTAGAAAACTGGTCTCATATGATATATCAGCACTGTTCACCAGTTCTTGATTCCTCTTAAAGTACATCAGACATCCTAGCTAGAGTATAGAGACAACATGGGATCAGCTTATATTACAAACTGTACAACAATTTAAGACAACTTATACTTATGAACAACAAAACAGAAAATTTGAAAAAATGTGTCATTAATCATAAAAAATATAGTGATTTCTGAGAATAACTGCATTAGTGAAACATTATGTTGGAAACAACTAAGGATTCAGGAACACATCAGGTTAGTCCTCAATTATACATGAACATTGTAGCAGTATCCTCAGTCATACATGAACATTGTAGCAGTATCCTCAGTCATACATGAACATTGTAGCAGTATCCTCAGTCATACATGAACATTGTAGCAGTATCCTCAGTCATACATGAACATTGTAGCAGTATCCTCAGTCATACACGAACATTGTAGCAGTATCCTCAGTCATACACGACCATTGTAGCAGTATCCTCAGTCATACACGACCATTGTAGCAGTATCCTCAGTCATACACGACCATTGTAGCAGTATCTTCAGTCATACACGACCATTGTAGCAGTATTCTCAGTCATACACGACCATTGTAGCAGTATCCTCAGTCATACGTGAACATTGTAGCAGTATCTTCAGTCATACATGAACATTGTAGCAGTATCCTCAGTCATGCACGAACATTGTAGCAGTATCCTCAGTCATGCACGAACATTGTAGCAGTATCCTCAGTCATGCACGAACATTGTAGCAGTATCCTCAGTCATGCACGAACATTGTAGCAGTATCCTCAGTCATGCACGAACATTGTAGCAGTATCCTCAGTCATGCACAAACATTGTAGCAGTCTCCTCAGTCATGCACGAACATTGTAGCAGTCTCCTCAGTCATGCACGAACATTGTAGCAGTATCCTCAGTCATGCACGAACATTGTAGCAGTATCCTCAGTCATGCACGAACATTGTAGCAGTATCCTCAGTCATGCACGAACATTGTAGTAGTATCCTCAGTCATACGTGAACATTGTAGCAGTATCCTCAGTCATACGTGAACATTGTAGCAGTATCCTCAGTCATACGTGAACATTGTAGCAGTATCCTCAGTCATACGTGAACATTGTAGCAGTATCCTCAGTCATTCGTGAACATTGTAGCAGTATCCTCAGTCATTCGTGAACATTGTAGCAGTATCCTCAGTCATTCGTGAACATTGTAGCAGTATCCTCAGTCATACGTGAACATTGTAGCAGTATCCTCAGTCATACGTGAACATTGTAGCAGTATCCTCAGTCATACGTGAACATTGTAGCAGTATCCTCAGTCATACGTGAACATTGTAGCAGTATCCTCAGTCATACACGAACATTGTAGCAGTATGGGATATTCCATTGTTTCCACTCAGACCAAGGTCATCACATCTGAGGAACACACAGGGAAAAGACAGTGGAGGAGGCAACTGAAATACAACAGCAAGCATCTAACTAAGCAGGGATGAGTGGCTTAAATTACCACCCATCTTCACCAGTCTCCTTGTATCACATGTTCATCATAAGTCACGTGATCAACATTAGTGGCTGATGAAGGCAGTGTGATATTGGAAAAAGTATGAACTTTAAGATATTTAAGCTTTTACTATGTGAAATTAATAATGATCAAAGGCTTAGCTGGTCACATTATTACCTGATAGACAGAATGCATAGACACACAAATTCAGTCATCTAGAAATTACAATTAAGGAATTCGACATTTTCTTAATTTTCTCGTTCAGTATTCATAAACAGTTTTAAGATATGAATTTTGTTTCCAGCTTTAAAACCTATTCAGATACATGGAATTTTTTTTTACCAAACTGTAATAGCAGCTGTATTACTTTTGTGCCTTGCAAAGGTGTCCTTTCAAAAGATACAATTATTGGAAAAAATAATGTAAGTATTGTAGAAAAAAAGCATGTGTACATACATAAAATGGAAAACCTTATATGAGTCATATATATACAAGAACATGTCATAAAAAAGTGGAAAACATGATGGAGTCATTATATGCACATGTACATACAATCAGTAGAAAACACATGTTATAGTGCCTATTATAATAAAATGCAATAGTTTTATTGAGTATTTTTCTTTGTAACTAATGGAAACAAACTGACCCTCTAGTCAAATGTAAATTCCTGGCAGTAATGTACTATATAGTAAAATGTATATCCCTGGCAATAAAGTGACCTTAAAGTCAAATATAAGTTCATGGACAGTAAAGTGACCCTATAGTCATATGCAAGTCCCTGGGCCATAAAGTGACCCTACAGTAATATTTATATCCCTGGCAGTAATGTAACCCCATAGTCCAATGTAAATCCCAGGCAGTAAAGTGATTCCATTATCCAGTGTAAATCTATGGGCATTATGTTTGTGGCCAGTATTGTTTGCCTTGATGTTTAATATGTATGCAAGGTAAAAGTTGTTTGGTTTATTTTTTTTTAGATTATTGACTTTTGACATACCTAACAAGTTTTGGACCTTGCTATCTCTCTTACTCTGTCAAGGTATACCTGTACATAGTGACAACATTACCACTATTGTTTCTCTTGTAATGTTTTGACTTCACTTTGCAGATAGAGCGAGCCAACTATCTGCTGGACTCCTTCATAGACTGTGCAAGGAAAGGGGAGACATATGAGGGGCGACTGATTCATCACCTTCTGAAAAATCCATTAGAGGATGGTGGACAGTGGGATATGCTTGTAAATTTGATTGAGAAATATGGAGTTATGCCCAAAGCCTGCTTCCCTGAATCCTGGTGTGCTGAAAATTCCAATAGACTGGGTCGTCTTCTGAATAATAGGGTAAAATAAAAAGATGTGACATTAGTTATAGTGTGGTTAGGGATTGTGATGCATGACAGTGAAGATAATGAAGATGACGGTTATGACAACAAGAACATTGACAACAGGTATGATGATGATGATGATGAAAATGAAAAGTCACTTATGGCTTGAACAAACCATAATCTATTGTTCATTGTCTGTACATTGATATTGATCTTTTTTATTTATACTCCTCCTAAATTACTCAATGCTTTGCCATGAAAATTTACACACACATTCATCCATGGTCTAGTTCATCCTAAATGGAAATGATGCCACTTGTACATCCAGTATGGTTGCCACATTAGACATCTTTAAAATCTCATTATTGCTACTTATTATTGCTACTTCTCCTGTCAGCATGAGAGTTTTGCTGACAGATTTCATATGAGGTCCACTTGATCTTAAATGAAAATGATGCTGATCTGACATCCCCTTCAGCAGCCATTTTGAAAATCTTGTTACTGCTACTTCTGAATGGATAGTCTTATTACACTGTATTTTCATCACAAGACTTATTATTACAATTTGTTGGTCCTAAGTTAAAATGTCGCTAGGAAACACAGTATGGGTGCCACAGTGGCTGTGTTGAAAATCTTGTTGGTACTACTCCTTTTGCATGGATGGTTATATCAGACTAGGTTGTCACTGAAAGACTTCTTATGCTGTCTACTTGGTCGTAAGTGAAACTTGTATTGATCTGATGTCCAGTATGGTCACCTTGGCAGCCATCATGAAAATCTTGTTATTGATTCTCCTGAATTGAATGTGATATTGATGCCATATTTTCACCAGAATACTTGTGATGTTTGTTTTGTTAAAAATGGTGCCACTTTAACATCCAATATGACTGCCACAGTCTTAATATGGTTACTCCTCCTGAGTAGAAAGTCGTGTCAACTTCAGGATTTCACACCAAAAATATGTCTCCTTGGTAACAAAGAAAAATGGTGTTGATCACTGCATGTGGCTGCCATGTTGAAGATCTTGTCATTTCTACTTTTGAGCAGAAAGTAATATAAAGATGGGGTTTTCACCAGACAACTTCTAATAATGTTTAGTTGTTCGAAATATATAAATAGTACACCTCTGAGCTACAGTATGGCTTCCATTGTTGTGAGCATGAAAATCTTGTTATGACTGTTCCTATTTGATGGATGGTCAAATGGATGTTGAGCTTTCTCCAAAAGACTAATAATTGTGTCTGGTTAGTACAACATGAAAATATTGTTATCACTGCCATGGCTGCCATCTTGAAAATCTTGCTGTTGGTACTCCTGCTGAATGAAAAGTCATATAGACATAGGGTTTTCCTAAGGAGATTTGTTTTGATTTCTGTTTGGTTCAGAATAAATACAATGCTGTTCTTTAATCCAGTATATCCACCATTACAGCCAATTTGAAAGTATTGATATCACTATGCCTTGAGCATGAATGGTCATATTTGCATCCGGTGTGACCTCATCCAAATGAAAATGGTACAGATTTTAATCAGTGTAACCACCACAGCAGCTAATTTGAAAATCTTTATTTCTAATAAGTATCAGCACTTATAAAAAGAATTAGTTGTATCATGCATTCCATTACATTACATTAAGATCAGTCCCTTTTCATGTCTCTTGTTTATGTTTACAGTGTTAGAACTAAAAAAAATTGTCACTGTATAGCCATCTATGTGCATGCATGCATACATACATACATACATACATACATACATACATACATACATACATACATACATTCATACATACATACATACATACATACATGCATGCATGCATGCATGCATGCATGCATGCATGCATGCATGCATGCATGCATACATACATACATACATACATACATACATACATACATACATACATACATACATACATACATACATACATACATACATACATACATACATACATACATACATACATACATACATACATACATACATACATACATACATACATACATACATACATACATACATACATACATACATACATACATACATACATACATACATACAACATACATATTGTTTTGAATCTTAAAACAGAAAAAAGAAAAACCAACAAGTTAAATATTGTTTTTGTTTATATTTAACATAGCTTTAACAAATTTTAGTCATAAAGTCTTTGGTATGACTCAGCCAGAGTTTGAATCCAACCTCCTGCATCCGAGAAAGACACTAACCACTTAGGCCACTGTAGAAGTTCCCTAGTAAAATTCAAATGAATAGCAGATATGTTCCAAACAAATTCCAATGATGTGCTGATGTGCAATCAGTCTTGAATATGCTAATATACCAATATTTTAGATGTATCACAATGATATAATCCAAAATGTCTTTGAATGAATTCACAGTAATTCCAAAAATGATTTAGTCCTCAAGTATCAGTGAGCATTTTGTAATTCCAATGAATAATAACTAAATAAGTAATGTCCTCTCAAATATTACCTGAACACCACTAAAAGACTTATTTTACTGGAGATATTAAGATAGGAATGAATAATTCTTATGTAAACAACCTTAATATAACAACTTAAGACACAATAAGAGGACATTATGAAACATTTTGTTAGTCGGCGGTCTACTTACTACGAAATAGACTTGAATAGAACTATGGATTTTGATTCAGGATTATACTGCTAGTTGAAAATTAATAGGAATGCATAATATTGCAAAATTGACTTGAATGGATAATAAAATTGAATGCCTATGGATTTTAATATAGGATTGTACTGCTAGTGGAACAGAAAATTACAAAACTACAAAATAGTCCTGAATAGAATGCCTATGGATTTGATTCAGGATTGCACTGTCAGTTGAAAATGCACTGGATAGTATAATATTGCAAAACTTACTTGAATAGATAATGAAATAGAATGCCAATGGATTTTAATTAAGGACTGTACTGCCAGTTGAAAATGCCTGGAATTTACAGTAGCGTGAAAATGAGAATTTGAAATATAGATTGCATGATTGAGATATAGTTAAAAAGAAAATGAGTTATACTGGACAACAGACGTTTACTATGCCTTCAGACTGCTAACTTTGCCTATGCTTTACTTTCTGTATCTGTTTAAAAACATTAAGATTTTGTATAGATATTCTGAAATAGACTAAAGGTTAATATTATTTTTGAAGTATGTACAGATAAACACTAGCTTTTAAAATGCAATTTTAACATGGATTTTGCTTAACATATGAATGAATTTATCTGAAATAACAAAATTGTTAATTTTGAAATAGAAGTATGTAGCATGTGCACATGGTGCTCACTGTTGAGGGTACAGGTTGTGCACATGGTGCCATGAGACTAAGGATCTGAATGTAGTTACCAAGCAGCTTATGCTATTATAATTAGAGTAGTTTAATTTTATTCATCAATAAAAGAAATTATAAATACGACAGATAAATAAATCAATAACTGGAAACTATAATAATTTGAATGATGTATATACCCCATTTCAAAATTATAAAATAAAAATTTTGTTAAAAAAGAATAATACACAAAGCACATAAACTATGATAAAAAAAACAAATACACGTAAAAACCTTTAACTTTTGATCTAGATGGTCCCTCAGATGTAAATTCTGAGAGGGATCACACCAATAAATAAGAGGAGGACCAGGATAATCATCAAAAATTAATTTTCAGAACATTCTAAGCTTTAAACAAAGTCAGGTCTTTTACTTAAATTTTAGTGAATCAACCTGACATGTCAGATAGACCAGAAATTGCAACAGGAAAAACCAATGTCCTGAGCTCAGAAGTGAACATACATATTCACAAGTAATAACTATCTTAAAATATATTCTACATTCATAGAAAAAAAAAAACTATGTAATATGCTGTTTATAAAATGACCCTTGCAATATAATCATGGACAAAAGTTAAACATATAGATATACATAATATATACATGCAATGCTTTTCAGTTTGCTTATGTTCATCTGTCTATCCAAATCTACTGAAATCAGATCTGATTAGTGGGAGCATTTTGGGATGAAAAAAGCCATACACCTGAATTTGGTCATCCTGACCTACATTTATGAATTTATAAAAAAAGTTTTAAAATTTTTATTTTGACTTACATTTACACTTTTTCCACCAAAATTTCCATGTATGTACACATATAGATGAAGCTATATGTGTACATAACTGGGTGACTATTACCAACTATCCCAGGTTAATTCAGTATTGATTAAAAAGATTCTGCCTTCTGCTATATAAATGGGAATATTCTTCATCCCCTGCTGACTAACAATTGTGGTAGAACATTATAGCCCACCAACCTTTTTTTCCTGTGTCCAGTTGGATAGTACATTATATAACCCACCAACCTTTTTTCCGTTTTCAGCTGAGGGAGTTTTGTATGCAGCTTTGTCAGCTGGTAGAGAAAGGAACTGGGGAGGTTGAGATACAGAGTGAAAAGACTGTCATGATGGAGGAGGTATAAACAGATTTCAATATAAATGTAAATTCTGCCAGAACATACTGAATGTTTTAAATCTGTAACCACTGCCTAGCTAAATTATTTCCATGTTCCAGCTACTGTTTGAACTTTGCAAGCTATGTGTTTTCATCATTAATTAGTCACTCCATGGAACAGGGGCTAATAAATTCATTAAGCTGAAGGTCTGGGACCCATTCTAGGCTTTGGATACACATACTTTTTCTCCTTCAAAAGTCAGTTGGTCAGAATTCAGTGATAACATGCATATTGAACCATCTAGGTAAAGATGTAGGAACAAATGAGTAATGAAATACATATAGTGTGATCTAATGGACAGTTATAACCACTGTAACCAAGTACTACATTTGATAATCTGTATTGTATTATAATGCATTGCATTGTGAGACTTTAATGAAATAATAGTACCATTAGGACTGGATCCAACATTTTTTATTTTCAAATGTTCAGGACTTAGTAATCAAGAAAATAATAATCATACTTTGATTGGCTTATTATGAAACAAAACTTTGTGCTCTGAAAGTTTTGTCTGATGTACTTTTTCAAAGATTTACCAAGGTTTTTTTTTGAAGGCATGCATCTTGACATGCTTTGAGTCCTTATTTCATTTCATTTCATCTGCTGGCCATTTGTTATAGCCATAAGTGAGCATGTGTAAAATAAAAATCATAGGCCATGGTACCTGAAATTTTAACATTTGAAAAGGGCTTTTGACAGAAAGATCACGTCTGAAACCAGTTTCAAGCAGGCAGATGGTTAAATGAAAAAAACTGTACATTTTTTTAAATTGAAGATTTGACAACTATATGTGTTGATCAACAAAGTTGTGTTTCCCGTGACAGTTGTTTCAAAATAAATAACAGCAAGGTTGAATGTTATCAAAAATGAATGTTTTAAAGTATTATGAATTGACAATATTTTTTGTAAGGTATTAGTCAGATGTCATCAAGACTTCCCTTTTTTGTTATGATTTCAATGTTCCCCCACTGAAATTAAGGAGGTAGCTTGTGAAATATGTTTAAATTAAAGTTTTTACAACTATAGGTATTTATCAACAATTTTGATTTGCCTGTGACAGATGTTTCAAAATGCAAAATAAACCAAGGATGAATGTTGTCTATTGACAAAATTTAATATCTGTTAAAGTATTATGAATTGACTGTATTTATGTAAATGTATTAGTCGGAGGTAAAACATGTTCCATGATCCCAACAAAATCTGGATCCTCTAATGATCTTATTGATTCCTGTTGTAACCCAGTTTATCCACTTCTACCTAAAATCCATAAAGTTTTGTGTTTTGATACCACTGTGGTTGTTCTAATAAATGTTTGTAACTGCACAAAAAATTTGAAATTATTTCATGTAATAACAAATTTATTTTGTCATAGAATGATACTTTTAAATGTGGGATGGGTAAAATTCTGAAGAGACTTCATACATGTGTGTGCACAAAATTAAAATCCAAGACTACATCTGGAATTGACCTACATTATGGACATCCCACTTTACTCATGAAATGGTGATGCATCCTTGCAAATGCTTTCTTCTCCATATGGGTTACTGGTTACTGGACTGGTTACTAGGTACTGACCACCAAGACTAATTTCTGGGCAGATGACTGGTCAAAGATCTCATTGTTCCCTGGCAGGGACCAGGGAGAAAACTGTTTCTTCTTTGGAAATAGATCAGAATGGATTTCTTTCTTATTCAGAACAAATTTACTCTAGTGAGAATATACACATAATTAATGTTCCCTGTAAGAATACTATAATGGATTCTCCCAACAAAACACATTTATCTTTTTCGCAATTAAAATTACTGACACTTAAATCCATTTCTTTTGCAGAATTTTAGAATTTTATCAAAACAAGCTGTATCATATATCGGGACTAGTATAGCAATGCTAATTCTATAGAGGCATCATTCTCAAACATGTGGAATAAAATATACTAATAATAGCTTTTAGCACATTTTTTCAATTTATTCCTAAAATATTCTGTGTCAAGGAACATTCTTTTAGTGCATTATGCAGTCGAACCCACTAATCTCGACCTCGGTCACCTCGCCAAAACTATTAAGTCGACGTTTTTGAAGTGGAACTGCCAAATTCTCTCTTTGTCTTAGCATTTTCTCATCGGTTATGTCGATTCTTTTATATCGCCGAACCCTAATATCTTGAGCACAAAAGGCCAAATTTGCCATTTAACGTTGGTTATCTCGATCCCCATGACCAATCGCCGGCGATTTTTGTTCTCCCCTTATTGGTGACAAAAATGTCCCATCTGGCCACAGACATTTTGGTTATTTAATTTGTACAAACAATCGTGTCTTTTGACTGGATAAATAGAAGAGAGAACGGAAGGAAGCTACAAACTTTACTAAGAAATACATTGGAATGAATCAGTACACAAATGATCATTTGTTTGTATCAACAACCCCATCTTAGCAGTGTATTGTTACATCATAATCTGCTTATGCTGACATAAGGCAGAGTACTATATGTTTTGACAGTCAATTATGCAACCGTACTATACCTACTACTGACAGACTTCTGAAGACACAAATAGAACAGATAAAATTAATGGAATGGTTAAATCCTTCTGTTTGTTGGTTGTTACAGACACTTAAACTCAGCAAGAAGAAATAGCAAAAAACAAATTACATTTGCATAATTCAAAATAATTATTTATTTCTCAATATACAGGAGTGAAAGAATCTATTGGGTGTTAACTACAGTAATATATACGGTCCAATATTGCCAGGTGTTGACTCTTGTAAGTTTCATTCATGGGAATGGAGATACTATTTTGCAAGAATGGTCTTTAGATTTTTTTTAATTTACATGTACTTCTTGCGATTGGTTATGTTTATGCTAGCTTATGTCTTATCAATAATAATGATCTTACTTGGTTAACTGTGCATGTGCTGAGTTCATGTAGCATGTGATCACTGTCCGTATGTTCACTCCAATGACAGTTTACTCACTTTTGTTGATCATATCTGAATGATAACATGTTGTAGCTATTCTATTTACGATACTTTTTAGAGCTGTCAGAGTGAAATGACTTGCGAATTTAATTTTGACACTGGTTAGCTTTTTGTAAAATCGAACTACACCCTAACCACGTTTTTTTTTTGTGATTTTGTGAACCATCTTTGTGTTTGCAATAATGGAGAATATAATAAAGGTTTGTATCGAGAATCGATGGTGGTTTGTATTGTATACTGGTAAATCTCTGCTGTTAGTTGGTGCATGTGTGCCTTTCTTTAACAAACATGTATGTATATTTTTATAGCATGTAAAAAAACATCCAAAAATATGTGCATGTACATTCTCATTTATTAACACATATCATGTACATCTGAAATTTCAAGCACATGTTATTATATTGATGCCATAATGGTTTTCGTCTATCTCGATCATTAGTTATCTCGATGCTTTTTGGCACACCCCTAAGCTGGCGACATAAACCGGGTTTGACTGTATTATATTCTGCATAGTAAAACACACCAAAGTTGTATTTAGTTGTAATGGGTTTTCATTAACAAACAATGAGTCACACTGTATCTGCCTTAACACTACACAAGGATGGTACCTCTAGTCCATTGGTCTTATGCAATGGTCAGGGCTTATCAGGAGGGAAACACTTGAATGGTTCTGATGATACTCAAAGGTATAATTGTGGGCAGATTGTGATTCACACCTGCACTTGCAATTCACAGCAGTGTATGTTAATGTATACTTTTTTTGGTGAAGATATTCACAAAGGAATGTAATAGTGTATCACAGAAAATGGTTATACTTCACTAAAAGGACTAAAAAAAAGCTCAAATATATTGAAAAAGACCAGTTTGGACTAATGTCAAGAATGGGAGACAAACTATGAATTATGTGATATTGCACTGTTTAAATGTTTCTTTATGGTACTTATCAACTTGATCAGCCTTATATGTGTTAAATCTGTATCCCCAGATTATTATTCTTTAATGAAAGAGTGAAAGTTTATTTTGATGATTCGACTTATCAAATTTATTTCAATGTGAGTTTGCCATTATTTCTTTTATAACAACCAGAATTTATTAGACCCATTATTCATAAAGACAGCAGTGGTAGCTCATTTGACAGAGCTTAGAATATCTTATCCAAGGATTGCATTAGTTAGTAATTGTTAAAAGTAATTTTAAGACTAACGAAAGCTATTCATTTATAAACATGGTAGCCGGAAGGGCCTGGGCAGGAAGTCTGTGGACTCTTATTCTTCCTAAAGTGTGAGGCAATTGGCCCCATGGAGTAGGTACCTCTCAAGCCATTTATTCCTCCTCAAACATCCCAGACTAGGCCATTTTTTCAGAGGCCTGATTAGACCCAATAAGAGAGGGTAATTGACTTTTTTCTGGGGACCAATGATGGGTGTAGTGACAGGTAATAAGCCTGGGATTATATTCCTATATCTTCCTAGTTTCAAGAAAGGGTGACATTTCACCTTATCATAGATATTTTCCAATGAAACAAATTTATTCTAGGCCCCAGTGGTGAACAATTTCCATAGCTTCAGGACACTTATTTTCACATCCCACAGAAAATTCATGTGACTTTATTTCAGTAGCGAGGTCTTTCTCTATAGCCTCACTTTCTAGCTTTAAGTCTTTAAGTCCTTACCAAGGTCAGGCAGTATTTCATTGACTGGCTGATGAACGTTTTTAGATGTCTTACTAAGCATTGTAACTAGTCCAATAATGCTAGGCACCATTTAGTTTCTATTGTGTGAATTACATACAGCTTGCATTTTGCATAGTCAGTTATCACTGGGTGCCATTTTATTGTGAGCCCTTGAACAACTCTGCTTGTACCAATTCTGTTTTTTCATGGGGCAATCACTTCATTACTTTTATAAAATTTAACAAGATATCAAGTGTCATTTTTCTTTTAGCATACCTTAATGTTGACACCATTACCAATGTTAACTTTTGTACACTGTCCAGTTATTGATAGACCCAATTCAGTTCCCACTTTATTAATTGGTTCTATGCTGTTACATGTTTAGGCTTATTTAAAGTAGCAAAGAAAGAGTAAAGCCAAAAAGCTTTGTAAATTTTAACAAAAATAATTTATTTTGCTAGAAAAAGGTAAAACTGTAAAAAAATACTTAACAGTTTGTGAATATAATCCAAAAATTAACCCTGGAATCTAAAAATATAAGTCTTATCATTAAAAAGTTCTAAAATAAATTCAAGTTCGAATCCCTGTGAAGTTCTAATATGGAAGGCAATGTCTTCTATAATCTGCCTTGTGTTGAAGTGTCAATAGTTCCTTGTTTAATTTTATAAATTTTATGAATCAAGAATAATATTCCAGCTTTAGAATTCCATAGCCCATAAGACAATTGACATGTGCACCTTGGACAAATTTGGTCATACCTAACAACTCTTACTATAAGATTCAAAAATATAAAAAAGATAACGATTTGTTTACAACAGAGTTAATACATCAACCAAACATGACTTTGATAATGACCAATCGTCTTCAATCAGTTTACAAATTTAGAACCTATGTCAGCTAAAAATACAATGTAGTAATCAAATTGCGTGTTTATCAGGTCAAAACAGAAAACGGAATTTTCTGAAATAAATGTCAAATCCAGTGAATAAAGTTATCATTATAATAATTTGCAAAAAAAAAATAAAATAAAAACGAATTTAAAACTAACACACAAGTAATTAAATTAAATGTACATAACAATGCACTTACTCCATTAGTAAGATGGCAGTGAACCCACTGCTTGTGCCAGTTTAGAGTCTTTTGGTTCACTGACAGAATAATACCCTAGGCCAAACAGTAAATTTATAATTTCTTTATGTTGAATACAGTCTTAAAGCTATCTATTTGTTGTGCATCAACAGTTGTACATTTTACCTTTCTTTTTTTGTCTCTCCTGTGAAAAGTAAAGGATGAAACTTATGTATCACTTTTTCCAGTGATTACAGTATTGATGTAAGAAACAATATGAATGTTGTTTGCTGAAGTTTTGTGTGGAAGATTGTAAGTCCTATCTTCTACATCAGTTGCTGTATTTAATTGAAACTTTATGAAACATTACTGTTTTTTTTTTGTGGTATCAGGAGTTCTTATTTTGACTATATAATCACAGAGCTATATCATCACATTGACTGCATAACATTTATTGCAAGTTATTTATCACCCATGTTTGATTAAACAAAATAGTCTACTATTCTCTTATAAACAGTTTGCTTTCAGAATTGAAAAATTGTTCCTTAGGATAATGCTGGAGGGAAGCTCTTACATCGATTTGGATTTCCTGGATAACTTGACTTACTTTGCAGGTTTACAGAATCATGAACATTGTCTTGGGAACCCCACCAGAGAAGTTTACCTTTGAGTACACAGATACTGACAAGAAATACCAAAGTTTCAAAGACCTCTCTCCACTGCAGTTCTACAAAGACTACATCAAGGGAGTTATCTTTGATACCGAAGAATATGTAAGTTGTATTTTTCATTGTAACTTATTAGTTCTACAACTTGGAGAGCAAATATGATGGTCACATATGTCATACATGAAGCCTTTGTTGTCATATGTTTGTGTAGCCAATGTTTATTATCACTATGTCTCTTAGTTAAAATATTATTGCCATGTTGACCAACTTGAAAATCTTGGTACATTGTGACCCTGCTATCGCAGCATCGTTATAACATGAATTCAGATATAACAGTCATGGCATGGTTTCCAAAATTTCAAATGCATGTATTTTTTTGTTGTATACAAAAAATATTTCTTCTTAAAAGTAGAAAAACTAACACGTAAAAAGTTTTACTATTGTGTTGTAGAAGAGATCTTATATGAATCCTAATATAAAGGAATGGCTACTGAAATTATGTATGCATGTATTTTTCTCATACAGGAACAGGATCAACAATTAACCAAACAATGCTAAATATTTTTATATGTACCCAGAAAATATATTTTTGCAGAAACTTAAAAGAACCTGATTTCCTCTGAAGCACAAATCATTTAGTATAAATACTATGCAAACAAAAAAATTCAGTCCCAGTCAATGTTCTACATTAATTTGATGTTACCACCAGAATAACAAATGGGCATTTTTGGTCCTTTCATCAAAGGAAGTCAGCACCTAACATAAGTAAATACCATTGAATCAAATGGATTGTTGCATTTTCCAAGCTGTGTGGAAAATATTTATTTTGCTGTGGAAGTTTCCTTTTGCAGGAAAAATGTTTATGCTTATGATTACTTCTAACTGCATCATAAAATGCAAATTAAATTTCCAATCTTTTGAATCCATAAATGTCTTGTTGTCATCTTAATTTTTAATTTATTCACATTTTCATTTCCCTATGAATAGCCACATCCCTTGTGTCGCCTTTGCAAGATGTTGCTGTCTCCAGCTTACCAAAATCACTACTGCCAACAATATCTAGTGAATTGTTTAGTGACTCGTGTTTGTTGACAATGAGATGTAGTTCAAATGTTGACTACCATTCTTTATGTATATCTTATTTTTATTTTCTAAATGAATTTTATAAAATGTCATCTTCACTCGAATTCAAGGATTTCTCATAGACATGTGCAGTACTTACTGCATTATGGACTATACTATACAGATTTAAGTTGTCAATATACAAGTGTATTACAGGCTAGTTTTGTCTTCATTTAATCAAAATACATTTAATCAATATACAGGTGTATTACAGGCTATTTTTGTCTTCATTTAATCAATATACAGGTGTATTACAGGCTATTTTTGTCTTCATTTAATCAAAATACATTTAATCAATATACAGGTGTATTACAGGCTATTTTTGTCTTCATTTAATCAATATACAGGTGTATTACAGGCTATTTTTGTCTTCATTTAATCAAAATACATGTAATCAATATACAGGTGTATTACAGGCTATTTTTGTCTTCATTTAATCAAAATACATTTAATCAATATACAGGTGTATTACAGGCTATTTTTGTCTTCATTTAATCAATATACAGGTGTATTACAGGCTATTTTTGTCATCATTTAATCAAAATACATTTAATCAATATACAGGTGTATTACAGGCTATTTTTGGTTGTATCAACTTCCATGAAATTTTCACTGAAATGTTTCATACAAAATGTAGTTGATTCTATATGAAAGTGGTGCCAACTTGAATGTTTGATTTGACTGCCACAGTAGCCATCTTTAATACCTTCTTCCTAAATGGACAGTCTATCAATATGTACTTTTACAGTCTGTGATGTATAGTTGGCCTCATTAATTTATAATGGTGTGTAAACACTGTAAATCATAAAAAGAATTAGTATCTTTCTTTTGATCAGCACTGTTGAGTACTTGCTCTACATGACCTTGGGATCCAAGTCAATGATCACTTCTTAGACTTTGTTCTTAAGTGAATTTATGAATGCCGTGGCATACAATACAAGTGGATTCTGTTCAGATCTCATATTAAATTGCTTTTTTACAAATAAATTGAAAATCAGAACTCCAACATCAATTTTAAGCTTGAGAATTTAGTTTTTTTTTATATAATATGTAATGGCTTTGAGTGCATGACAAGAAAAACAAGTCAATGTCTTTTTTTGAACTGAATATTTATTTATGTGGAAAGTTTCCTCCATTTCAACACAAGGGTAAGCTTTTTAAGCAACAATTTGCAGTACAGAAAAGTTAGTTGATAATTACTGTACCATAATTAATTTTTACAGTTCATAAAGAGTAAATTAACTATCAATTTTTATAAAAATAATTACTGCTAGATATGTATTCTTTTCTGCAAAATAAGGCATAACTTGTCGTTTCAAAGTTCATATGCTTGACATTTTTATCTTTCATAATGTGAATGAACATGCTAAAGATAATAAACTTTATTTTATTTTGAATAATTTTGAAAAATACAAAATCAAATATTTTGACACAAACGGGGAAACTTTGAATAGGAAATGGACTTCTGCAACTATCTAATGCAATGCATTAACTGTACCTGCAAAGAAATGATATCACAGTATCCAAGTTGTGCCAAAACACTAGTGGGCACAGCACAATACAGTTTATAACAGTTTTAAAGGATGCTACAGTTTTTTGATTTTGAAAACTTGCACCCTACATTAGTTCATTATTAATAAACCTTGATACATACATCTGGATCTTATATTTATATGATTTGGTGCCTTGTGGACTTAGTGTTGGCCTGCTATAAAATCCAGAATCATTCAAGCCAACATACAACATTACTGAATGTTTAAAAGGAATTTTTATTTATATTTTTGTAAATTAAAGCACCATCATTATCTATTATTTATTTTTACAAATGACAATAATTATCTCAGTAGTCAACACTGCTGTTGTGTATTACTTACCCATTACTTAGACATGACTGAATGATGTGGTTCAGGATTACTCCTGTAGTCATAGACACTTAGTATCATAGTCATTAGAGTCTTAAAAATAAAGAAAATTATCAAGGTGAAAAAACAGATGAATTAAAAAAATATTTCAGGGCATTCTGATTTTCCCCAAGTCCTGGACATTACTGTGAAAATTTTGTATACAGCCTTGACACAGGACACCTTTTATTCACATACATTTGATTCCCCACAGACTGAGATAAATCTTTTGTAGAATTTCTTTACATTCATGGTTATATTGACAAAATTCCCTTAAATCATAAGCACGGTCTATCCAAGAGTAAGCTTTTAAAACATTAAGAGATAGGCTGAGTGGCTTTTACTAAAGGTCAATTATCAAAATTTGGCCCAGAAAAATCTTAATTTTATATTCAGGAAATGGTGTGGCAGCTAAAAGATAATGGTTTCTCAAGACAGGTGGTTGCTCATAACAGGTCATAACTCTATATACAGTGTGACCCCGCTATAGCACGCTCTCTTATAATATGAATTCAGATATAACACGGTTGTGGTGTGGTTCCTGAAATTTTATATACATATATTTTTCTCATACACAAAAAAAAAATTCTCTTAAAAGTACAAAAAAAACCCAAAGAAGTTTATCACTTTAGGGAAGAGATTGCATATGAATAATACAAGGCGATCATGATGTGTCTCCTGAAATTTTATATGCATTGTTCTCATACACCAAATAAATAGTACATGAATGGATGGCAGCATCACTCCACTACCACAAATGTAAAACAAACACAAAAAACACCCTCCCAATCTATCACTTGTCTATTCAATAGGCAGGGAGCAACAGTAACTACAAATGAACATAGGTCTGACAATTCATTTAAACAAAAATGTACCCATATAAAATAGTAGCTGAAATTTCAGAGAAAACATTACCTTTAAAGCAGCGCTTGTTATGATTGTTATGAAAACGTGCTAATCAGTCTCAATCATGCAATACAATTTTTTGATGTCACCACAATAAGAAAGACCATTTGTTTGGTTTTTCAAAGCCGTCCTTTAGCAGTGATTTCAATAGTACATGCACCCTTCATCAAAGAATGCAGACTACAATCTTCAATAAAAACAAAGAACCTTTTTTCAAAGGAAGTCATTACCGAACTTAAAACAATGGAATTGGATGGATTGTTTCATTTCCCATTGTGACTGGAACACTTTTACTGAGCTGTGAAAGTTTCCTTTTTACAAGAAAAAAGTTTATGCCTATGAACTCTACAGTCAGCGCTTAAATCACAAACTTTTACAGACTTGGGATGTACAGAAACATAAATGTGCTTCATCATTTGTTATATGATTGTGCTATTTTTTCCACTGAATAATTACCTATATGACCTGTGACAAAATTATTGAATATTTTAAATCTGTGTGAAAATTTTAGTTGGAATTACTTGTATTGTGGATTCAACATATGACATGATTTGCCAGTGTTGATACTTTATTCATTGCTATAAATTAGACATTTATATATATATATATATATATATATATATATATATATATGAACAGTATACATGTATATGTACTAATGCATGGTTCTCTGATAAAGTAATATATCATATATGCCTGGGGCCCTGAGTGGCCGAGTAGTCTAAAGTGCTGTTCATTAGGGATCACTGCCATCTCACCTCTGTGTTCTAGGATATGTGAGAAATACTGGCCGCCATGAATAGCCTATCATGAGCTGAAAAATAGCGTTAAGCCCAACAACAACAACAATCATATATGCCTTGTCTGTTTTCACTACAGGTGTATTTGTTATTTAATTTGCATCGATTTAAGATGATAACTGTGCCAATGAAGCTCTTTTTTTTGTGCCTGCATTTATTTCCTTTCCCACATTTTTTTGGTACATGCATCATTTTTTAAAGCTAACTGACCTGGTTGCTTATAACACCTATTGCTCTATAACATGGTCAGGTTCTATGGCTCCCAACTACCATGTTATAGTGGGGTCACACTGTAATCAATAAATCTGTGCATGGAGGTCCTGGTTTCTCAAGCCAGGTAGTCTCATAGTAGTGGTCTCTGAAGACTGCTTTTACTGTAATATGCTATTATTGCCATAGTAGTGGTCTCTGAAGACCACTTTTACTGTAATATGCTATTATTGCATTGCTGTATCTATCCTGGATGCTAATCCCGAATCCAAGGACCATTACTTCCTCCAATTTTCTCATCAATAAATGGAGATATAAAAAAATAACAAAAATGATTGCAGTCTACTTCCAACAATCAGAATATTAACCTATTTCCTTTGTATTTCATGCATTTATATATCTCTTGGATAGTCAGCACTTAAGTCATCTTTTGGAATTTTTACTGTCATTCATGTCCTTCTTTATGTTGTATTTGTTATCCGCAGTCATTTTTCTTCCTGAGATTGAAGAAAGGATGAACATTTGATTTTTTTTAATTGGTGCTGATATATTCCTTGTTCCTTACACTGCTTTCCCCAGATCTGTATACCAAACCTTTTGGAATTATCTTGACATAGGATTTTCTCCAGTTTGGAAATGCTTTCTGGGATTAGCCCAAGGCAGATTCTGATTGCTTATTTGCAAAATGTTAGTGTGGGATCTGAGAAGGAAATGTAATGAATGCAGAAGGAGTGGTCTGTCTTTGTTTTTATATTTCAGGACATGGCCTCAGACAATAGCTGCATCAGAATAATTCCTCAGGTTTATCACAGAGTCAGAACTTCCAAGTTATGGCTCATGCTGATAGCTTTTCTTTGGCTGTTGTATTAATGTTAGCAATCTCCTCATTGTGTCCTCAACTGGTTGGTTGGTTGATAATCAGGATTGTTTTTGAGGAGGGACCTACTTTTGCTGCACAAAATGTTGTACAAAGCACTCCTCAAATCCCTCACCTTCATGCCAGACTGGTATCAAATGACTTATCTGCCAAACCTATTTATTATTTTAAGGTTTCCAAATACATCACTCATCTAAGAAGGCAATTAACTTCCAAGGTTTATGATGTCTAGTGGAAAATAAAATGTATTGATTTTCTCTGCCACATTTAAGTGTGGTTGCAGATTTGTTTCTTCTTGTCTTTGAAGAAAATGTTTTAGTATCCACCATCAAGGGCTAAAGAGAAGTCTGCTTTACCACCCTTAAAGAGAGGTCCTCTTTACCACCCTTAAAGAGCGGTCCTCTTTACCACCTTTAAAGAGAAGTCCTCTTGACCACCGTAAAACTGAATGATCCTTTTGATGAATCTTAACTCTTCCTTATATCAGCAAAATTCAGCGTGGAAAATAATTGGTTGTTTCCTTGATTTAGTCCATCTTTTTTACCAATTTGGGTTTCTGACCAAGAAACCATATGTAGCTTCTGTTTCAGTTAAAGTCTTGAGTCTGAGTCATATCTTGATGATAAAGGTAGACTCCTTTGCAAAATTACAGCTCTGTTTAAAGTAAAATAAGAATAAGAAACTCTCCCTTTCAAGTACATCCATCTTGAGGTGGATTATTTAGACTTAAATAAGTTTATCAGTCTCTCACTGATTAGAACTCATACTCTTGAAAGCCCATGAGGTTAGTTGTAGCACTGCATCTTTGGCCATATTGAATCATCACTCTTTGGATAAAGTCAACGAAAACTTCATTTTGGCATTATTGCTCTACTTTCTTGTCATTTTACCTTCAATCAGTGGCACACAACGGTGAGGGTGTTTTTGCCTTGGTTTCATTTGTAACAGTTGAACAAGTTGTCAAGCCAAACTCTGGTCAGCAGGTAAGGTCAAGAGCAGTTGTCTTGACCTTTTTGGATGGTGTCCCAGATTAGGTTTGTGTTAGCAATCTCTTCAACTGGTTGGTTGGTTGATAATCATGATTGCTATTATTGTTGTTATTGTTACTACTATCCAAAAGGTTTGATACCATCCATAAAAGTGGGTAAGAAATTTTTAATTATGTCTGCACTCCGTGACCTGCTCAAAACAGAATGGCTTCCCAGTATTTGGTTACATCTCATGGGTTAAGAACCAGTGGTCTAGAGAAAATGGTAAGTTGACAACTTATCGTAGGTCGTCAGCCTCTGTCAGGGATAACAATGTAACACAATGCAATCATCTTATCTATACTGGTGCTAAACTGTAGTTTCAGGGGTGGGGAGAATAGTTTTAATTAGGTAATACTTACTTGCCATATTATTGCTCATATCCCTCCTCCTACCCTGCTCCTTCAGGTCTTATCCCAAGTCAGAGAAAGTGGGAACTGGGCTGAGATATTAGACTGGGTTCATGTTATTTTCTATTCTAGTTACTAAAAGTTTTACTTAATTAATATTAGATTAACTTTCTTTTCATGCACAATGTTGTTTCTACTTCACATATTTGTTGGCTTCTTTTGAAATAAGTAGCGATGAAAATAATTTTTTTCTGAAATTCTGAGGCTGGTTCTGTAGCTTATTATATATGCACTTGTTTATGACCTTAACTTTGATGTGACTGCTGTTACTGTATTCTTCATTTGTGTGAAGTTTTGATGGTGATCGTACATGTACACATTACAAACTTCAGTCCTCATATTTTCTTTTCTTAAGGTCTGCGTAGTGAATGACCCACGCCCTCAGAATTCATACAACAAACTGTACACTGTGGAATACCTAGGAAATATGAGTGGTGGGCGCAAGGTCCTATATATAAACCAACCTGTTGATGTGCTGAAACAGCTGACCATCAAATGTATTTCGGAAAACAAGGTACAGAATAGCTTAAAGTATTCTAACATTGTTTGAAAATGTATGCTCCATAAGGTTTTTGTTACAAACATAATTATATCCAATTTTTGATTTACTACAATAATTCTAGGGTCCTAACTCTACATATTTTTGAATTTGGGATGGTTTGTTTATTGTTTAGAAGAATCATTGTCAGTTTTGATTTTCAAATTTTTGTTTAATAGCAGCAATGACATCCCTGAAAATTTGTATCCCTTTAAACTTTTGATTTCACATTATTCACTGTTGGAAAAGAGTGCTGGGGAGAACAGTTGATACCAGTAATAGAACTGGTCCAAAATAAAGGCATGCCACTGGTTTGATAACTGAATCTGTAGCTGTGTGGCATTTGTATTGTTGGAGTAGTGTTATCCGAGTTCATGAATATTTTACCTTTGCCGATCTTTTCTGGCAAATTGCCTTTTTTTCAAGAAAGTAATTTGACTTTATAAACTATTTACATTACAATTATAATAGAAGAGTTGTAATTAATAAAGAATCTAGCAAGATACGCTCATTTTTTAAAATACAGTTGCAAATGGATGTACCAGAGTGTTGTCTCAAGCAATTCACAAGTTAGATGTTTTCGTTACAAGCTAAGTAATGGATAACATTCATTTAAATTTTGTAAGATGGACATCAGCCATTTAAATCTGAGAATTGTATTCTGGAGTGATATATTTGTATCATTTATTTGGTCCAATGAGATGAACATTGTGTTTTCCAATAATACTGCAAAATTTGAAATTTTCAGGTAACAGTCCGAATATTTTAGAGTTGAGGCATAGCTAGTTGAGTGATATCAGATCATCTGTGGTCTCTTGTATTTGAATCATTCTCTTCTTCCTTTTTCAGCCAGTTTGGTTTGGTTGTGATGTAGGGAAATCCTTTTGTTCCAAGGAAGGATTGTTGGACCTCAAATGGTAAAAACATGTAACCAACCAGCCCACCCTACCCGAAAGAAACCCCCAAACCCTAAAACAGATTACTAAATCTCTAATTATTGTTAACATAAATATTATCATTTCAGATTAAATGATTTTATCCTCAGTTATATAACTTACAACAAACTGGATTAATGTGGCATGTTACTGAAGCATAATCAGTGCACAGAGAAACAAATTTTTAAACACAGGCCCAATTTGGGTAAATTTTAAAAAAATTTACAAGCCCTGACTCCAATTTCCATGTTCCCAAAATATCTCTTTTTTTTGAAAATATTATTTGTCACACAAACTAACTTTAAATTCAATAGGGTTCAGTAGTGGGTTTGAAGGTAATGTAAGTGTCACTGATGTTCATCACTACACTTACTAGAGACTAAATGACACTGGTGTTCAAACTTCTGCTGGATTTTCTGAGCGAATCAGATGCAGCCTAATCATGAGATGTTTTTATAGAAAAATTAATATACATCACATTTGGGACTGATCATTTCATTGTGGGACTGGAAGGGGAATAATATTTTCAAGTTTAATGGAGTCTATACAGGTAATAAAACACTGTTTAATTGATTGTAACAATGCAAAAAATATTTCCACAAGTTGGAGATCAAAATATGGTCAGCGCTTTATTTGGTTCTCATGGAAATGCTTATAGATATAGCTGTCATAGTTAATTGACACTAAATTATCAGTTTCACAAAACTTATTAAATTGGTATTAATTTATTCAAGTGTTGTCAGAAGTACTAATGTTTTAATTCATCAGAATTTCATTTGATATGTTATTTACAGTTTACAGAACTTTTTCTTAATAAAGAAAATTTAACAAGAAAGAAAGATATAATGTATAATTCTTTCAATTTCATCCTGGTGAAAAATACCAATAGGCAATGTCCCAATGAAAATACCAAAGTTGAGTTTATGGTTGGAAGTTTTAAAACAGCTATACAAAATTTGATTTATATATCTTTTTTTTAAAAAATAAAAAACATTTCTATATTTGATAAGATAAAAATTTTAAAATTTGTTTACAAAGTCAGGTCATTTTAATGTTTTGTAGCATCTTTGCATAATTATTTTTTTAAGACAAAAAGTAATATAAAAAGAATGTGCATTGTTTGAGTTCATTGTGATATTGGTTTGGATGTAAATGGATTCAATGGAAGTTATATGATTATGTTCACAAAAAAAACTTGTTTGGTTAAATGTGGTTGTACATGCAAGTCTTGACATAAATTTGATATCATAATAAGAATATAATATATGTATATAGATAAATGTCATTTGTTTCTTCAGTTTGGACTTTACACTAGTATTTGATGTTGACCCACTAAAGATGAACAAGTCAGAGAGGTTGATGTATGGAGAATCCCTCATGACACATGCTATGGTTTTCACAGGGGTTGGAACAGAGCAGGTAATGTGCTTTTTATTGTGAACACCATTATAGCCAAATTATCTTAAGCTGATTGATTAGAACCAATATAATGTCTGGAGGACATTGCCAATATACATAGTTTGACATTATCTAAATAGTTTTCAATTTGCTTAATGAATAGTGATGATTTTATTCCTGTTTTAAATCAGTCCAGAATAGTAATTTTCTGGTCTTGATACTGGTTACACAGGTAAGAGAAAACAGCATTGCTTGAGTTCTGAACTTTCAGGAGAGGTTTTTGTCAACTGATCAGGTAGATGATTGTTAGATTGAAATCTAATCATTTTAACCTATTTTATTCATCAGTTGTAACAATTACATAAGCTAACCTATTGTTTTGTATTGATCAAATATCATTTAATTTTCATAACGATATCCTTTATTTATGCAAAAATTTGACTACTTAAATTATTTCTTGTGAACATAGCTGATTTCTTTTTCATACACATAAAAAAAAATTCTTGTAGCTTCAGAATTTTTTTTTACCTTTTCCTTTCATCCTTTAAAGGAATGCATGTACAATTTTAGTAAACTGGCTGTAAAGCTGATTCATCTTAAGGTATGGTTTACATTGTGTGTCATGTGCAGTGTATCATCTGTTGTCTGTGATATTGCAGAACTAAAATTAGCTTTTCCCTCCACAACAAACATGTTAGCATTAAGAAACACTGTACTACTTTAGGGAATTCCATTGGTCCCCCCCCTTTCCTATGGTGGCTTGGGGATGTGGAATAGGTATGTTATAGTAGGTGAGTTACGGAGACAGGTACCACAGTTAGCATGCCAGACTGCTGTCAGAAAGGTGTTGTTTTTAATCCTACCTTAAGATCAGACTGGATTGGACACTGGTGTGCACCTGGTTCCTGGGCAAGAAAACTAGTCCAATTGACATGGCCCAAATTAACCTATTTGTTTTGCTTTACAATAAAACACCAAAGCAAGCCTGTTTGTTCTCAGAGTTGTGATTATATTTAAGTTTTGTGCAAGATATTAAGTTGTAACCGTTCATAGTTCAGTTTTGTAATGTGTGTATTTGTTTCTCTTTGCAGGATGGTAATCCAGGTCATGTCAAGGCCACCAAATGGAGAGTGGAGAATTCCTGGGGAGATAAAGATGGTAGCAAAGGTAATATTACTTTCAGGTACTGATAATTGAACTCTAAGGCTTGGATAATAGAACAAGAGGGTTGTGGCTTTCATGTTTTGAACCAGATTTGCTTGCTTAGGTTATGGTCGATTTAAAAATGGTGTCATGGTCAATTTAAACATCATAAAAGAGCAGACATACTTGTTGTTTCAGTCATTTTATGTGACCAAAATATCAAACAATGAACCCTTCAAGTTGATGATTTATTGATAAAGTTGAAAGATTCAGTATTCAATGACTGTCAAGCGCCTGATAAAAGTGCACCAAAAGTCATTTAATTACAGAGGTAGATTTGATGCAACCCATATGTTTACTGGATTATATTTTATAATGACAGTATGAACATTATACATGTTGTGCACTACATTAACAAGTGTTCAGTATTTTTTAGGGAACAAAATGTACATGTAATCCATTAGATGTAAAGTATGACACTATGACTGTTGTTAAATAACTACAAAAACTCTTCATTCCTCATGGCTGTATGTGCACATTGTCTTGATAAGGCAAGGATAAAGTTTTCATTAATAACTTTAATTTTTCAGTCTTTTCTGAGAGTTTTGTTTTATTCTCTGCAGGCTATATATTAATGACAGATGAATGGTTTACCGAGTTTGTATATGAAGTTGTGGTTCCCAAATCTCTTCTAAGTGAGGATATGCAGAGGATACTGGACCAGGAACCAGTCGTGCTTCCAGCTTGGGATCCAATGGGTGCTCTGGCTTGATGCTGTTGTCAGTATTAAAAACTATCACAAGTGCTTTCCAATTATCAATGAAAATGCTTTTTGTCTTTTCCTTAAAATGACTGCTCAAATTTGAACATTCAAGATACTTTGCATCCCCCCCCAAAAGAGAAGTAATGCAGTTTCTTTGCTCAGATTTTCATATAATGTTCTGTGATGTGATGTAATTATGATTTTTAACATAATTTTAACAATTTTTCAGTCTTAGCGCTATGATGTCTGCAATGTGGCAGTTTAGTGTTGTCTAGCACTGGGGCATCATGCTGCAAACATGTAGGATGATGTCCCACCAGTTACATTATCCTGACACCAGGCCAACGAGTCCTAACACTAACCTCTTAATGCTGAGTGCCAAGCGAGATAGCTGTTAGTACCATTTTTGTAAGTCTTTGGTCTGACTCGACTGGGGATCGAACCCACGACCTCTCGCATCTGAGGCGGATGCTCTAACCACTAGGCCACTGGATCAGTATAATGTTCGGTGGTTTTGGAAAGAGGAATTACAATTATTATAAGGAATGATTGTTTTTTAACAAAAGATGTGCCACAAATTCATGGGAAGGCAGGGGCCCCTGAGTGGCCAAGTGGTCTATAGCGCTGTCCGTTATGGATCACTGCCATCTCACCTCTATCTGCGTGGATTTTGAATATAAAATTCAGCGAATGTGGATATGTGAGAAAGCTTGCCAGTAGCTTCTCGTGGGTCGGTGGTTCTTTCTGGGTGATTTCCCGGTTTCTTCCTCCACCATTAATACTGGCCGCCATGTATAGCCTATCGTGTGCTGAAAAATGGCGTTAAACCCCAAACAACAACATGGGAAGGCAATCAGAACTAATTTTTACTTTCAAACCACGTGTTTCATAGTCATAGCATTTGTTCACATACAAAAAATGCTTAAAACCTTAGAAATAAAGTCCTCAAAAAATGAAATCCACTTGAAACTGAAATAGTTATCTCGTTTCAAATGTTCTTGTCTTTAAAATTTATTTACTGAAATCCCTAATTTATTGGTCTCAGTATTGCAATATATTAACATTCAATAATATTCCAGTATTTCTTAAGTCTCATTCAATTCTTGAAGCTGATTTCCTAGGTTAACAATTTATAATTGTTAACATTTATTTATAAATGTTAAATCAATCTGCAAATTTTTTCATGGCTTAAACATGCAGAGTGTATCCATTATAAGAGTTGTTTTTTGTATAGTGAATGACACTGGTTTCATACAATGTTTTCCATC
Organism: Potamilus streckersoni; assembly: GCA_016746295.1. Taxonomy (NCBI): domain Eukaryota; kingdom Metazoa; phylum Mollusca; class Bivalvia; order Unionida; family Unionidae; genus Potamilus; species Potamilus streckersoni. Next base: position 627,693 of record JAEAOA010002361.1, on the reverse strand, counting down.
AAATATTACATGTTAAACAGATGTGCATTAGTTTTGAGATGCAGAGAATGCACTTATTCCATGTGAAATTTTTTAAATGGTGCAGACATCATTGTCATAAAATAAGTCTTACATCTTTGTGATAAGATTAACCAGGTTAGGGTCTGATTATTACAATGAAGAGACTAAGAATAAGATGTTTATTTATATGTGATTAAAGATAATGTTATTTTTTATTTTTTTTATTTGGTTTCAAGGATTTGCACGCTTTCAGGTATTTAATCATTATACCCTCATTGCAGAAATGATTACATTTAGGAAATTCAAGAATGTCTTGCTTGAAAGTTTTAGTTTTTAAATTTATTTTACTAATCAAGTAAATGCATGTTATATCTGTTATGGACAACACTAGCATTTGTTTTGTCAGTTATTTCTGGAAATACTACCATTATGTATTGTATTTTCTCCTATGATAGCAATTAATCACTGAAAATGCAAACCTGTAGGTAGAAGTAACCCTGGGGACTGTCCAAAACAGGTCTTTATAGACAGGTGGCTTTGATATATAGGGTCCTTTTATTATGTAGTCCAGAGATGTAGAATGTAAAAAAGGCAAAAAAGAATTATATGGACCATATTTGCATTTTATATTTAATAAAAAATGTAAATTTTTAACTCTCAACACTTAAGACCTAAAAGTTTCAAATATTATGCACACAATTGATGCTGCAATATCAATTATCTGAAAATATCACTTATATCATTTTCTTTGTGTTATCACGTGGGAACGTTTTTAATGAATACCTGTCCTTTTAAAATGTTTAATCAGTGTGTACCCCATCCTTTATTCCTTTCATCCTTTACAAAGTTGATTTAAATAAAAAAATTTAAGGAAAAAATCTAGTTTTTAATCATCATCATCCTTAGCAATAACCATGTGGTATATTAAAATCATTGACTAATAGGCTGGGTTAATTTTGCTAAAATCTCTAATCTCTGATAGAAAAAAAGGAGAGATATGTTTGTGTGTGCTATATCAAATATACTCTGTTGAAAACATGGAATAACTTTGCCCCTTTTCTCATAGTATAAGAAGTGTGGAATTTATTCAAACATTTTTGTATGAAATTAATGAAGTAGGTCTGAATCTAGGAAAATATTGACCTTGCTTGATGACTGATGTACAGGCAGTATGTATGGTGTAAATATAGAAACTGATAATTACACATATCTACCAAAAATAGTACATGACAAGTAAACTTATTGCTTCGATTTTCTCAATGTGCATAATTTCTCTTTTATGACTAATTTTCTTATCAAGCACCACAAATGAATATGAGCATTGTCAGCTGCACACACAAAGTGAACAGACTGATCGCATGAAAATTTTTTTTAAACACCAACCAGGCATCTCATTGCATAAGTCATTTTTGCTTGGTTGGAGCCCAAAGTTTTCCCAGATAATGCATAGATACTAAGCAAACCTTTCATATGGATTTCCTATGAAACCAAATAAAATTTGAGACTTTTACACAAGTGTGGGACCAATTTATGATGAACGCATGACTACATGAGCAGGTGGCTGCTAATTTTATTACATTTATATGCATATAGCAAAATGTTTTAGGACCAAGAAACTATAATTATTGTTAGCAGGTGGTATGGAGATCACTGCTAAAAAAGGTATGAACATATCAAAATTTTCATTATTTTTTGTTAGAATAGACCAACATGGACAGGTTTTTTTAAGTAGGGTCTTTTTTCACATTTGCAACTGCAGTTGAAATACATTAACTTATTCACAATGAATGACATCATTCTTGTTAATCTCCATTCTTGCTATTGATTCTTATTGTAATTTAAAAAGCAAAAAAGACAAATTTTTGTTTACTGGCAAGAGTTACATGTAATGAAACTCATCATTTTTAGTATGGTTGGTTATTGGATATGATGTCAGATTGTTTTTGGCTATTTAGTATGATGTCAGGTATTTTTAGTTATTGAGTATGACATTATATATGCTGTAAATCTATTTAAATTACACACATCATGCAACAGTCAACCTTGATGACCCAAACATTTCACAAGACATATATGCATGTTAGTCCATATTATTTGTAATTTCTATAATGTAGTGGAATGTAGGTTAACATATAATTCAATAAATGTAAATTTCCAGATAAGGTTACTTTGGGAAGTGGGTTCAGATATTTTGGGCCAGGTTGCATGTACAGTTAACCAGAGACTCGCTCAGGTGTGTTATTTTTACATAGCAACTTAAATTCCATTTCATGCTATACATATTTATTGGTACATTTCTTTTAATTTTATGGACTGTTTTATTCACTAAACATCTTCCACATGTTGTTAGTTTGAAGTTGCGTACTGAGCAACTTAAATTCCATTTCATGCTATACATATTTATTGGTACATTTCTTTTAATTTTATGGACTGTTTTATTCACTAAACATCTTCCACATGTTGTTAGTTTGAAGTTGCATACTGTAAAAAAAGAAATTTTAAAATAATAAAATTGTATGATTTGGCAGTAATTGGACAATTTTGTGGGGATAAAATATTGTGGGGTTGCACTTTGTGCCTTAAAACCCAATAAGTAATACTATTTTAATGGGTTTAAATTTGTGTATTATTGTTACCATTAAAAACCTAAGTAAATATATTTATGTTAAAGGAAGCATACTATTCCTGTTTTTATCAGTGCAAGATAAGATAACAGTGCAGAATAATAACATTTACTGTTTTTTAGTTCCTGATAATAAAGACATTAGCAGTGCAGAATAAGAATATTCAATATTTTTTTTATTTGATGACAGTAATGGTGTGAAATAAAAATATTTTGGGTTTTTTTTAGTTCATGACAGTGGTGCAGAATAAGAATATTTAATCTTTATGCCTCATTACAATTTCTTAATCAATAACTACTTCACCACCTTAAAGTCAAAGTATTGGTAGTATTAATTGGACCTACAATATTACATAGCTACAACTTTACATAGCTGCTCAGTAGTTTATTGTATCTAGTACATATTATTCTGTATTTTGAATACATACATTGTTCAGTGTTGATGAGGTATTCATGCAAATGTGATTGTTGCTTCTGCCATGCACTTATGAGATGAAAAATATCAATATTGTAACTTCTGATGTCTTGGTATTACATTTTTGTTGTCTGTATGAGCTCAGTCAGGTATTATGTAAATGCATCTCATGAATAAATAATTGTACAATCAGCAGAGTTCCAAAAATGTTAACCCCTGTGCAATCTTATCAGGAATCAGTGCCAATTTTTAAGCATGGTAACATGTTTGTCATAAGTAATAAAAAATAATAAAAATGCTGCATCATCCTATAAATCTAAACATACCTGTACATTGTACATGTGTTGTTCATCCGTCTAGGAAGACCACTCTAGTCATCTGTGAATTGGAGGGGCTGGGTCTGTTCTGAATGTGTGCAGGTGGCTGATAAGGCCAATCCTTGCACAGAAAGTTCGATTACAGAAGGGACAAGGGATGAGTGGGACATTTCCAGGAATGTTGCTGGCGCATGCTTTTCTGACTTGCCTCTTCAACTCTGCAGCTGCTGTCCTGTTAAGATTTGTACAGCTTGGAGCCTTTGTGCAGATAGGAACGCCAAGTGACTTGATCGCTGGCAGATTGCTCCCATGAGTCAAGGTTTATGTTGAACGCTTTCAGTGCAGCTTTAAAATTGTCTTTGAAATGTTTCTTCTGACATCTGTGGGATTGCTGTCCTTGCTGTAGCTCGCCAGATGAGTCTCTTGGCAACCAGTGGTCTGGCATGCATACATGTCCCACCCAGCATAGCTGGGACTGCATTAGGATGGTGTGAATGCTGTGGAGACCTGCTTGGACAAGTACCTTGGAGTCTAGCTTGTCCTGCCATTTGATGTTGATTATTTTCCTGTACATAGTCAATTAATGAAGGTCCATTGATGATAAATGTCTCTCTTCCTCCAATTCCAGAACCTTAAATTCAAAAAACAACTTTTCGTGGGTCTGTGGTTCTTTCCGGTGATTTCCCAGTTTCTTCCTCCACCATTAATACTGGCCGCCATGAATAGCCTATCGTGTGCTGAAAAATGGCGTTAAGCCCAACAACAACAACAAAAAAAAAACAACTTTGGCCTAAACAATAACCATACACATCAGTCCTCATTATCTACATCTTTCTTTCCTCTTCATCTCTCCTGTAATTTATCTTCCAATTAGTCTATCTGACTTGGCTTGCTATAGATGAAATTTTTTAATACTGAAGAGCTAGTCAAGGAACCAGTCTCTCATGTCAATGCTAAAGTACTTTTGTTGCCTCCCATCTCCACACATAAAACTCCTGTTGAGAATCAAGTTACTCCAAACAAAAGAAATTTTATTAGAACTCTGTATCAAAGGGCTGTTCCATTAAAAGATACAGGGATCACAATTTAAAAGTTTGGTACTTACCCATATATGCAATTTAGAATTTTATTATCATTCTAATATGAACTCATTGAAATCAAAGTTCTCTTGAATATATTTTTAAAAATTGCCCTTCCATGGGTACCATGTATGTTTAAATAGAACAGTCCCAAGAAGAAAAGGCTTACAAATTTGCTTACGAATGTTTCATTTTTGTTGTAATATATATCAGAAACGAGCTCTGAAAACAAAATTTGCTAATAAATTATATCTTTAGGATACTTGAAATTATGCTGTTAATTTGAACTTTTGTGTTTATTCCTACCTTGTCTTCATGTTCACGTAATTGCATTATTAGAGAAAATGTTACCACACATGCTGTATGGAATTTCCTTACACATACTGTGTGAAATTCCTTTATAAATACTGTGTGAAATTCTCTTACACATACTGTGTGAAATTCCTTTATAAATACTGTGTGAAATTCTCTTACACATACTGTGTGAAATTCCTTTACAGAATTGTTAACATTATCTACCATAAGTCACCTATATAATTTACAGGAAAGTGTGTACTTTATTCATGGCCTGTTGATACAAATACATCTATGTGTAGGAAATAATCTTAATGAAGAAAGGTTGTAGAAGAAACCAGTCAGACCTGAAGGGCATTTCTACTGCCTTGAGCAAGCAAAGTTATATCTAAATAATCTTGAAAACACATCAGAATTAATTACAATATGACTGAGGATAGCTTTTATTCAAATATATTTTATGATACTATTCAGTAATATTGTAATCAATAATGTAAAAAAAACCCATTGCTATCCCTAACAAATGACAAATTCTTTTCTTATCAATAGTACAATATCACTGATGTACACATTCTTTCTCTAGTGAAAAATACAAGCCCCAAAACATGCTGGGTTGGAGTATTTTATTTACATTATTTACACTGAACATATGTAATAAGAGCACAATGATTATGTTGGTTTTTTTTCCTGTGCCCTGGACTTGGCTGCTTTACTAAGCTGTTTTTCTCTCTTTTCATCCAGAAACCTTCTGAATGATTCCTCTTGTACATCAGTTTCTTCTACAAATGTAAACAAAACAGGCTAGTTTATTATACAGATAAACATATTTGAGTGACAATATATTCATCATTAATCCTTTTATGGAACATAGGTACATACATGTATAAAGCTGAGCTAGATTCATTTGTTGAAACACTCCTTTATAAACTCTAAAAATTCTAAAAACTACTTTCCAATGGAAGTACTTTCTTAAAAGGGTATGAATCAATCACATTTTATTCTTTTGCAGTGAATTTGATATATAAACAGTAATATATTTCCCCTTTATAAATATACTGTACAAACATGTGATATTATGATAGTCAAACAAAACACATTTATAATATATGCACACCATTAAAATGCTTAAACAGATATGAAGTACATTTATCCCTTCTATTCAACCTAGCCATTCAATTTCCCAAGGTAATGTCTATGTGATAGATCTTATGATTGTGCTTTTGTACTGCAAATATGATGCATATGGAACCAAGAGTGATGATGGGAAAAATGATTCTTTTTCCAAAAGACCCTGATTATCAGAAAAAAGTGAGATAGAATAGGGCGAGGGGATGGGAAAGTTGTATCATTAATGTTGGATTATAGTCAATTTGGCCCAAAACAATTCTGCACAACTATAAAGTCAATTTGGCTCAACTTAATAGTTTGAACAATTTCTTTTGCTTAAACACAACAAGTAGATACTATGTAAGATACCTTTCAGGAATATGTCTTAGGAAAAAAAACCTAAATTTAAACAAAATTTATATTCTTTCACAAAAAATAATTATAATTTGCAACATATATATGAGAGACAACAGACACCTTGCATATATGAGAGAAAACAGACACCTTGCTTATTCTAATTAAAATATTTATATACATTTTTATGCTAAATAATATATGCATCTGCACAACAACATTCTCAATTTAAGTCTTCCAGTCAAATTATCAATATTCATTTATTAAACAATAAAACTTAACATATAATATACAGTATAGGTATACCTTTTTCTAAGGGTAGTATACATGATATTAAAATAAATTTAATTTTAGGCTTCAAGTTGTAACACTGCCGCATCTAATAACACTCTGTTACACAAGAGAGAATAATGTTGAGCATTTTGTTAAAGCTGCTGCATTATGAAGCTCTTACCAGTTAATTTTATTGTTTGTTTTTATTTATTAAGTTGTCTTAGTGTGTGCGTGTGTAAATTACTGTGTGCTTGTCATTACTAGTCAATATCATCAATCATACTTGCTCCATTATTTCATACAAAAAAGAAATGAATTAATTTTGTGTTGAATTTATCCCCCACCCCAGGTAAATAAAATGATAAACATACTTATTTAAAAATAAAATGAAAGAATCCAACCTTGCATTGCTATCATTTATTCCTGCTTTTTTCATCATGTAAAATTTACTAAAGAAAAAAATATACCTTCATAGTGGATGACTATTTGCATATGCATCCTTTGTGTATAGTTTATGTCAAATAACAAAATCACAAGAGAGATGAAAATATCACTGGATTGCCTGAAGGCAACTGCCATTCAAGCATGATGTTACAAGGTGCAAACTGACCAAGACTATTGTATTCTGGTAAACTATATGACTGTATCTCGCAAATAAAAATCATTATTTTAAAATACAAAAGCGTTATTAAAGCACATTATTGTTGTGTGTATTAATTGCCCTGCAAACATAAATTATGATCAAATTTAGAAAACAAATAAAAGCTCCGGGTGATGGATAAACACAATTTGGAGCAAGCAATAAACTCTTTGCTTAAACTTTCTGACAGGATATCAAATACAAAGGTTATTTTATTACAAAGCAAATAACCACGAAAACTGACTTTCATATCTTTTATATGTGCCAATTTTTCTTATGAAGTCGGCTGACATAAGGAAGTAAAGACTGGTTCCTTTAGATTCTTTTAAGTGTGCCAAATTTTTTTTTTTAAAGTAAAGTCAGCCGACAGAGAGAAGCCAACAATGATTTCTTTTGACCTGTATTAACAGGAATATTCAAGATAAATTGAAACATGGAACAGTTTTGACAGCGACACAATCTAGTATGTTGCACACGCATATTGATATAAGGCTGAACAGTAAATTAGTTTTCAGTAGTTTCATCTAAATGTTCCCTATCCATGGTTTATAACATTTTATTTTTCGACAGCAAGAAGCATTTACTTCGTCTTGTGGGGATAAATGTATGTCATTTCTGGCTGGCATCCTCTATAGGAGGGAAATTGTAGCTAAGAGGCAGTAATTACATTGTATTCATCTTTTTCGAGTAATTATTATTTCTTCTTTATTGTTTTTCTTTTTGTGCAAGTATAACCATTTTTAATCATATAATGCAAATCTGAAAAAAAAAAACAGAAAAATGTTTGAGTGTGGCCAGTAACCAGTAAGTTTAGTTTTCCTATCTATCAAAAATGTTGATATTCTGTACTTTCTCTCTGACAGAAGAGATTAGTCAGAACCAAATACATAACCAATGAAATGTTGGCATATCATCAATTCCGGAGAATTAGCTGTAACATAATTTCAATATGTCTGCTGTGGTCACACTTCTTGGAGGTCTTTATGATCAGTTATATACTGCAAGAAATGTTCCAGTTGAATATTCAGAAGATTTTGCCATAGTAGAAGCTATTTTAAGAGGTAAGATCAGCCCCATTTTCATTGTGGCTAAAATACATATCATACACAATGTTTCTATGGAAAACCCAAAGTAAATACAGTCATCTAATCAGGAAGAGTGGTGATACAAGGATTTTCAAGATGGCTGTGGTGACCATTTGGTAAGGTGATATAAGCACCAAATAAAAAACCCATATATAGATAGTAAGTTAAGTGTTTTATGAAAACCCCATGCAGATGTGACCATCTGTTCAACAATAGTAGGGACAATATTTTCAAGATGGCAAGCATGGCATTTATGTTTTGGGGAACATCTTCCTGCCTGAAATGTTTCTGGACAAGATGCAAGCTTCCTTGGGCAACAAACAACAAATAAAGCAACTGTCTTTGCATGGAAGAGTGTATGTGTGAGAGTCCCACACTACCTTTTTTATGTTTGCCAAAACCTTAATGCATTGCAAAGGTTAAAAAGAAATACAAAAATACAACAAGGAGCTGGAACAACAAAATGGTATGAAATACTAGCTGCTGTTGGAGGGATAAACATGAGATGCACAATTTTAAGTAGCAATGTACTCAAAAACTACAAAATAAACAAAAAATGGACAGATTCACTAAAAAACCCTAAAGAATGTACAAACTAAACACAACACAAAAGGTATTAAATTCACAATAGAAATGCCAAAAGATGGCTAAATTGAGGAATTAATGAGTGCCCAAGAAACATGTATAATAATGGAGTGGGAGGAAAAGTAGGAAGATATTTTGATTATCATAATTGGACTACATTATCAGGCTGAAATCAAGCTGTTTTCTATTCTTGACCAACAATAAATAACTGGAGGATGGATTAATCTTTTATTGCCCAGGGCTGCTCTGAGTGGCCTAAGGCACTGACATCTAATTTCTGTGCACATGAGTTTGAGTCTGGCTTGGCCAACACGGATATGTAAGAAAGCTTGGTAACAGCCTACCAATGGATCCGTGATTCTTCACAAGTTCTTCCTCCACCAAATATGTTGGCCTATCATGTACTGAAAAATGGCATTAAGCCCACCACAAACAACAATGAATCTGGCACTGATATGGCATCTTTAAAATACCCACTATATGTAATTTGTCCAGATCTGATAAACACCAACATGTCCATGAAAACCAGACCTACTTTGGGGTCAAGACCAACAGTATTGCCTACTGAGCATGGTACTGAGGCTGAGTTGCAGAATTATTCTGTGGACATGGAAAGTAACCAGATTTCATGTCTCTAGTATAATAGCATTAGAGCAGATATTTACTGTGATGCATCAAATACAGAAGTCTAAGTCTACCATCCCTGAACCTCAAACTGTGTTTAATTTATAAAGCAGAAACAACAGTAATCATCAATAAATAAAACTAATAAATTAATAATTCCTCAAAAACCATTTTCTACTGGGGTTTTTTTCAAGTTACTGTAGGAACAAAAATGACCCATTTTGAGATTGATTACTGAGATCAGAATATAAGTCAAATGGTCATGATCTATCATTATGACATAAGTGTGCTGCAGTTATCACTATCTAATGTCTTTTGACAAGCACTATACACAGCTCTTTGTTTATCACTCGGCCATACCTATATATATATATATATATATATATATATATATATATCTATATATCTATATCTATATATATATAGATATATATATATATATATATATAGACATAGATATATATATATATATATATATCTATATATATATCTATATAGATATATATATAGATATATATATCTATATAGATATATATATAATAATGTGTAAGGGTATGTCTAACATATAATATAAGAAAGTGGAATGGAAAGTGTGTTGGAAAACTTCAAATATTGAACTGTAACCTTGACTTTGAAAACAGCACCCACAATGTAGTACACAACAGTCTATTCATGATGTATATGTGTACAAAGCTTCATCCCTTAATCTCACATGGCTTTAAAGCAAAAGAGTGGCATGGAAAGTGTGAGGAAAAGCTTAAAATACTGAGCCATGACGTTGAAATTGTTATGACCATAACCTTGACTTGGGTTACGCTTCATGTAATAAGGCAGGGCACATAAAAGTAAGTTGGAGAGGAGTCAGGTTGTGATACAGGATGCAATGGCATGGTGGTTAATACTGGTAAAACTAAAATATTACTTATCTCAACAGAACAAAACTTGATAGTGATGAACTATGACATGGAAGGATAAAAGGTTGCAAATGGTCTGTCACGATAGTCTACTTGGTGTTTTGGTAGATAATAACCTATCATGGACTTAACATATCACACATATCAGTAAAAAAGTCAATTCAAGTTTATGGCTTCTCAGTAGGATAAGACACTTTCTCCCGGAAAAGCACAGAAAACTATTTTATAACAGTTACATACAAACCTATTTAGACTACTGTAATACAGTATGGGGTAATTCAAATGATAAAAACTTGGCAAAGCTGGCACATCTCCAAAAAAAAGAGCTTTTGAGTAAATATCAATCCAGAAAGAAAGCAAGGAAAATTTAGCTGGTAAGTTAAAAATATTACCTTTTAAAGACTGAATCTATTTAAGAAATGCCAAATTAATGTACAGGATAGCCAATAATAGTGTTCCTGAATATTTACAATAACTATTCAAGTATAGGCTACCTGGAAATACTCCCCACCTGCGATCAATGACTACCAAACATTACAAAATTCCCAAACCAAATAAGAAATTATTTAAAAAAAGTTTCCAATACTCTGGAACTTTGCTCTGGAATAGTATTCCAGTTTAGATTAGAAATGCCCACTCTATTTCTTTTTTCAAACCCAGTGGCTTCAGTGATTCAGCAAAAAAAAGTAAATTCCTTTGAATGAGAGCCTCAAGGTAGATTAGTTCGTAGCTAATTGAGTTACCCTCTTTAAAAAAGTCATAATAATAATAATAATAATAATAATAATAATAATAATAATAATAATAATAAAAATAATAAAATAATCAGAAAATGAAAAGCAGTAATAAAAAAATGTATTCCCATGAAACCGGAAAGGTTTAAGTAAAGTGAATTATAACAAATTTACCTTCATTTCCTTGCGCTATCTCCCCTTCACTATCTTCCTCTGTCTTCCCTAAGACTGGGGCCACTACCATCATTTTGGATTTTAGGGCACTGTCTGTCAAGGTAAGAATCATGTCAAAATGTTGTATGGCTGATCAATTCATGGTAATTATAAGTGACAGGTCTGAGTTCTAGGCTATTTATTCTGCCTGTAAAGTGTTTTTATACTCAAACACTGCAAAAATGAGAGTACAAACCATTTTGTGTGTATGTGATTTGGATTTTTAATATGGCTTTAACAATTTTTCAGTCATATGCCTACAATGTCTGCTGCATGGCAGTTTATAATGATGTCTAGCACTGAGGCATCATGCTGCAGGTATGTAGCATGATGTTCCACCCAGTCACATTATCCCGACACCAGACCAACCAGTCTTAACACTAGCCTCTTAATACTAAATGCCTAGCAAAACAACTGTTAGTACCATTTTTATGTCTTTTGTATGACTGTCGGAGTTCAAACCTGTGACCCCCACAACCGTTGGAGATGCTCTAACCATTAGGCCATTGAAAAGGCCTGTTTTAATTTTTGGTTTTTAAATGGTCACACTTTAAATTAATTTGTTATGCTGACTTATTTTCCATGAATGTGAAAAACAACAAAACTGGTGAAACCTGAACATGTGACCTTTTCCACCCATGTTTCTTATGAAGCTACTCTTCATGTCAAAACTTTCATTCAAATGTTGCCTGTTTCAAAATTCCAAACAACCATTTATTTGTTTCAACATGGACTATGTGTGCATGTAGGTCCACAAAGACAGTAAAGTTTTTTTCAAAACATTTCAGTCTGGTTTGATTCATAGGTAGTTGTCACTATAAAATATAAATAAGTACAACAAGATTTACAAAATCAAATGTAGCTTTTCTTTCATCCATTTTCTGTGAAATTTTATTTCTTAAGTTTTAATTAAATTGTAAATTAAATAATTTGAAAAGAAAACCTCCACCTGCATAGGAAATGAAAAGATTGAGATGGTAAAAGAGTGAGTAGACATAGCTAATCTCTAGTAAAAAAGGCCAGTACATTTTTATGTACATGTGATTAGATAGTCTACATACAAGTCTAAAAATCATGGCTGGTCATCAAAATAAGTGAATGAAAAGCAGGTGATACTTAAAGATGAAGTCAATCAAATATTTAACTTCTGTTAACAGTAAAAACAAGGTTAGATTTTTTTCATTTTTTTTATTATTTATTGCTTTATTTCAATGGAAGAAAAACAGCTTTGCCTTATACAGCATTTGACATAGATATATTTCAGCATTCACATAACCCTACATCACATCATACATATTTTCCAGTAGTAATTTAGTCGTTATGAATGCCTCCAAGTAAAATTAATATTTACCTATATAATATGAAATGAAATCAATATTCTATAACCTTGAGAGTGAATCTTCTCATAAACTGTCACTGTCTTGATAAAAATACACTTGGCAGTGTTAACAGCCAAGGAAAATCTCATGCTTTCTCCCTTCCCACATAGCTGTATCTCACCATGTAGGTTTTGATTCATTTGCCCACTTTCAAGGCATAAAAGCATTAATTTCTTTTGCAAGTTTCTCCACCAGGCATTCAGGAAACACTTTAGAAAAATTTTTTGCTCACTGTTTTGTGGTCCAAGCTCAAAAGTCATGTTGACAGGATAATCAAAACTATCAATGCTCAGCACTTCACTGCATAGATCACATCTGGCCTCATGGTGTGATTCAAAATCATTTATATCTGTTGTTCAAACTAGACTGATCCAAACCAATTTTGATTGGTTATGTTAATTGAAAATATGTAAATTTCATGTACTTTTGTCCAATCAATTTTAAGTTAACATATACTAAATGCAGCAGTGGGAAATGGAGTAATCCTGATGTTAGTATATGTAAGTACAGCAGAGAGCTAACAAGCATTCTCTACAATGCATATAAGCAGCATTAGGGTTGTAGTTATTTATAGATGATACATATATTCAACAGTGGCATCCAAAGGGCTGACATTCTGACTCCTTAATAAGTCCTTAAATCATCCTTGTTCAATAACACAATTTCATAATGATCCTTGATATGCAATGCCTTGTTCAATAACACAATTTCATAATGATCCTTGATATGCAATGCCTTGTTCAATAACACAATTTCATAATGATCCTTGATATGCAGTGCCTTGTTCAATAACACAATTTCATAATCATCCTTAATATGCAATACCTTGTTCAATAACACAATTTCATAATCATCCTTAATATGCAATGCCTTGTTCAATAACACAATTTCATAATCATCCTTGATATGCAATGCCTTGTTCAATAACACAATTTCATAATCATCCTTAATATGCAATGCCTTGTTCAATAACACAATTTCATAATGATCCTTGATATGCAATGCCTTGTTCAATAACACAATTTCATAATCATCCTTAATTTGCAATGCCTTATTCAATAACACAATTTCATAATCATCCCTGATATGCAATGCCTTGTTCAATAACACAATTCCATAATGATCTCATGTTGTCCTTTTCACTCACCATCTGCTTCCATCGAGACATCACCTTGACCCATATCATGTTGCAACCTGGATAACTGACTGTCTTGTCTTACTTTCTCTTCTTGTTCATTTTGCTTTCGATGTCTCTCCAATTCTGGTTTATATTCTCTACAAAAATTTACAAGTCTGTAGTTTGGCCATATTTTGGATTATCATGATCTCAAAGCAAGATATTTCATTTCTTTTTTATCCACTTTTTGTGTTAAAATTTAATATACATGTACTAGTTAAGTGCTACACACCATTCTTTATGTCCACCATCCTCTTAATTTAAAAATGTCACATTCTAAATGTGTTTATATTTAGATAAAAAAATATCAGATAACACTTCAAATTTGTGAAATTCTGCATCATAACAAGGTTGTAGCAAGTTAGATATGCAATAGTACACTTGATCATTTACAGCAAATAATAACACCATTTCTGGTTATCCACATTAAACAAAAGAATTTTTTTTTTATTTCTCCACAATCTGTAAGAATTTCTTATTCATCTAATCTACACTGTAAAAATTCCATTTTTATGTGTTTTTACAGCACTGTGTAATAAACATGCACATTCTGGCATTGAATTTATTTCCTGACAAATACAACAGATTTGATAAAAGCAAACTAAGTACACATATTTTACAAAGAAATGATGATCAGGTAAATCTTTATGAAAATCTTGATTATTTTAGACAAGCTGTCAACATTAGGGTTATTTACTTCCAATAGCACACATTATTATTTTAAGTAGGCAAAAATAGATCAGTGATTATCTCAACCAATATGAAGTCAGTTGTTATGAAAACATATATGTTCCATGCAACTTTCAGAAGAACAAAACATGCATAGAAAGTGACAGAACAAAATATCAAGAAGCAAAAGTGCAGTGAATTGCAAATTTTAAACTCTGTGTTTGACAGTCCTCTACACTGATAACTTAAATTTCTCTCCAGATATCACTTTTCTTCTCTTAGCCAGTCTTAGAATTTTTACCTTTTCAAAGCAAAATGGACAGGTTCCTTCCTACCTCTAGTCATCCACAAAATTTTGTCCAAGTGTGTGATGTAGAACTAATATTGTCTGGAAAATTATTAGATTCTTACAGTCAGTGACTTAAATGTTTGATGCATAAGTTGACTGGGTTTTGTCAAACCTCAAGTGCCAGCCATCCATAAATTGTAATTATAGATGGTGCAGAAGTCAAGTTATTGAACAGAAACTATTTTTCTTTCAGTCACAGTGACTTTGATCTTTAGCATTTTGATACAGAAATCATTATGATTCTTCCTTACCCCAAGTGGAAGCCATCCATAAAATCTGGACAGGCATTACATTCTGACTTATGGTGGGCATATAAAATCTATGAGCCCGAGTCATGACAACTCAGGCTGAAAACATGCAAGGATTTGAGACAAATGTGATTGCATTGCAGCAGCATATACAGTACAAGGAACCATAAAAAAATGAGGGATATTTTTTAAATAAAAAATCGAAATTACCTTGGTATTCACACAATTTCTTTTTATTTCTTGCAGCTACTGCAAATTTTAAATCACAACACAAAAATGAACTACCTGAAAAGTATTCACAGATGCTTGTTTTTTTTCTTGTTGTGGTTGCCTTTAAATACATATTTTCTTCCCAAACTGCAAACAAAACTAACTAAAAATCTTATGTAAAAGTCTTCACAGATGTTTCTCTATGTTAATGGCCTCACAAGTAAATAAGAGCTCCAAAAAATATTTTGGAATAGTTACCTTTCATACTCAACTGCAGCTTCATCCACCAGATTGAAAAACTGAACAATTCCTTCCCCTGTCACTGCTGATACACCCACTGACTGTATGAGACAAAAATAAAAAAGGGAAGCTTACTGTGCTTATCTTATCTATATCACATGAAGAACATAAAGAAAATTCTCAAGACTTGTATAGAGTAATGCTGGCAGTCGGGGCAATGTTGTCCTGTAGTTTATATGGCAAAGTGTACCTTGAAAGCTAGATAAAAAAAAAAAAACAGCAGTCGCAGATGGAAATCCAAAAATCCTGGGATTTGCTTTTGTAAAGGAACAAGTCTGAGACCACAGTTACACATAACAAATGGCTCATTCATTTGACCAAGTAGACCCAATTTGATGTCAGCTGTGTACGCTCTTATTTTCTTGATATGAAAATATAAAGGACTGAATCCTGTCCATCATTGAAATAATTCTAAATGGGATCCATCTTTCTATCCATCCATCCATCCATACATCTTGAGATATTAATTCTTGTTACAGTGTGACCCTGCTAAAGCACACTGTTTCAGATATAAATGGGACGTATCTCCCAAAATTTGATATACATCTTTGAAAAGTATGAAAAATAATGTGCAAGAAAGTTTATTATCATTTTGTGGAAGAGATCACACATGAATTATAATATAAGATAATTGTTGCATGGTCACTGAAATTTCAAATACATGTATTTTTCTCGTACACAAAAAATAATTTTCTCTTAAAAGTACTAAAAATAATATCTAAAATGTTTATTCGGTGATCATACTGGGCTTGCCAATGTCACAAATTGTGATTTTTTCCCCCTTATTGGCAACAATATATACCATCCCATCTAGCTATATATTTTTGTGACATGGTTAGCTGTTTAAATTTGTAACTTGGATTTGGAGTGGAGAAATTCAGAGAAACCATTAAAAGAAGCTACAGAATTGAGATAAAATGCACTGGAATCTATTTGTTATGTAAATAAATTCTTTGTTCATATATATTGACAAACCATCTAAACAGGGCATTGCAAAATCATAATCTACTTATGCTGACATCTGACCAGAGTACTGTATGTTGTGATACTCTCCAATATTCATGCTACAGGACTAACTACAATCAAACAACTGAAGGCAGGAACAGTAACTATTACAACTGACCAAATGATAGCTATTTCCTTTTCTTTGTTGCTAAAACTTCAAAAGAAAACTAATTACCTTTGAAGCACAGTTCAATTCTTTATAAATACC
The DNA here is from genome assembly GCA_016746295.1 of Potamilus streckersoni. Lineage (NCBI taxonomy): Eukaryota > Metazoa > Mollusca > Bivalvia > Unionida > Unionidae > Potamilus > Potamilus streckersoni. The sequence continues at coordinate 610,891 of JAEAOA010002361.1, read as the reverse complement.
CAGCACAAAAATTTTAAAAAATATGAGTCCTAATCAGTTTTTCTACAATTGTTGAATATTGTCACTGCAACATAAAAATAGGCATTTGTTTGGTCCTCCAATGCTGTCCTTTAGTGGTGTGACTTCAACAACACATGTACCCTTCATCAAAGCAAGCTGACTACACTCTTCATTAAAAGCAGAGAACCTGTCTTCAAAGGAAGCCAACACCAAACCTAAACAAAAGTTACTGAATCTGATGGATTTGTTCCATTTTCTAAAGTGACTGTAACATGTTTACTGAGCTGTGAAAGTTTCCTTTATGCATGAAAATTTTATTCTTATGATCAAATGGCAGCATAACAGCAAATTCAATTTCCAATCTTATGAAACCAGAGCTGTCAAATTAATTAAACATGGGTTATCTCACAAAGAAGTTTGTTAAACAGTTTGATTGCTTCACATTTTCATTTTCCTATGAAAAGCTTTATCCCTTGGGTACCCTCAGCAAGATGTTAGCTGTTTACAGGTGACCAAATCTAGGCTATTTTAAGTACATGTACATGTAGCAAATAAACAACTATAGCATTGTGGTACTGGTTACAATATCATAGTGAATTGTTTAGTGTCAACTGGATATAGATGACATGAGGTAGATCAGTTTATATTTTTCGTGTTATTTGTGTTTTGTAACAGGATGTGACTAATAAATTAATTTTTTCACATAAATGTACAGTACCTAATGGATTATGGATTATACTACACAAATGTTATAAAAATGTATTTCAGAAAAGTTTGTTTATGTTTATTTTGCCATTTGTTTGGTGCATGCATAATTTTCTTTGACTAATTGACTTGGTTGATTATAACATGGTTCGATTGATGTGTTATAGCAGGGTCACTCTGTATTTTATTGGTGCTGTCAAAAAACTTGTCTTATGTTTACAGGACATAGACCAACTCAGAAGAAATGAAAATGTAATTTTTTTCATACATCTTGTAAAAAAGGCAATGTTTGAGAGATTAATAATTTTATCTGAAGTTAAATAATAGGGGTTGGGTTTTATTATCTTTAAAACAGCAAAATGGAGTTAATGGATTATAGTTATAAATAGAAGTGTTAAATGGAGGGGATGGGTTAATATGTTACAATAATGAATAGAAGTGTCAAATGGAGTGAGATGGGTTATAGTTATGAATAGAAGTGTTAAATGGAGTGAGATGGTTATAGTTATCAAAGGAAGTGTTAAATTGAGTGAGATGGGATATAGTTATCAACAGAAGTGTCAAATGAAGGGAATGGATAATAGTTATCAATAGAAATGTTAAATGGAGTGAGATGGGTTATATTTATCAATAGAACTGATAAATGGAGTGAGATGGGTTATATTTATCAATACAAGTGTTAAATGGAGTGAGATGGGTTATAGTTATGAATAGAAGTGTTAAATGGAGTGAGATGGGTTATAGTTATCAATAGAAGTGTTAAATGGAGTGAGATGGGTTATAGTTGTCAAAAGAGTTGTTTTAAATGGAGGTGACAGGTTATAGTTATCAATAGAAGTGATAAATGGAGTGAGATTGGTTATAGTTATGAATAGAAGTGTTAAATGGAGTGAGATGGGATATAGTTATGAACAGAAGTGTTAAATGGAGTGAGATGGGTTTTATTTATCAATAGAACTGATAAATGGAGGGGATGGGTTATAGTTATCAATAGAAATGTTAAATGGAGTGAGATGGGTTATATTTATCAATAGAAGTGTTAAATGGAGTGAGATGGGTTATAGTTATGAATAGAAGTGTTAAATGGAGAGGACGGGTTATAGTTATGAATAAAAGTGTTAAATGGAGTGAGATGGGTTATAGTTATCAATAGAAGTGTTAAATGGAGTGAGATGGGTTATAGTTGTCAAAAGAGTTGTGTTAAATGGAGGCGACAGGTTATAGTTATCAATAGAAGTGATAAATGGAGTGAGATTGGTTATAGTTATGAATAGAAGTGTTAAATGGAGTGAGATGGGCTATAGTTATGAATAGAAGTGTTAAATGGAGTGAGATGGGTTATAGTTATGAATAGAAGTGTTAAATGGAGTGAGATGGGTTATAGTTATGAAAAGAAGTGTTAAATGGAGTGAGATGGGTTATAGTTATCAATAGAAGTGTTAAATGGAGTGAGATTGGTTATAGTTATGAATAGAAGTGTTAAATGGAGTGAGATGGGTTATAGTTATGAATAGAAGTGTTAAATGGAGTGAGATGGGATATAGTTATGAATAGAAGTGTTATATGGGGTGAGATGGGTTATAGTTATCAAATGAAGTGTTAAATTGAGTGAGATGGATTATAGTTATGAATAGAAGTATTAAATGGAGTGAGATGGGTTATAGTTATGAATAGAAGTGTTAAATGGAGTGAGATGGGTTATAGTTATCAATAGAAGTGTTAAGTGGAGGGGATGTGAAAAAGTTATTAATAGAAGTGTTAAATGGAGTGAGATGGGTAATAGTTATGAATAGAAGTGTTAAATGGAGGGGACGGGTTATAGTTATCAATAGAAGTGTTAAATGGAGTGAGATTGGTTATAGTTATGAATAGAAGTGTTAAATAGTGTGAGATGGGTTACAGTTGTCAAAAGAGTTGTGTTAAATGGAGGCGACAGGTTATAGTTATGAAAAGAAGTGATAAATGGAGTGAGATTGGTTATAGTTATCAATAGAAGTGTTAAATGGAGTGAGGTGGGCTATAGTTATTAATAGAAGTGTTAAATGGAGTGGTATGGGTTATAGTTATGAAAAGAAGTGTTAAATGGAGTGAGATGGGTTATAGTTATGAATAGAAGAGTTAAATGGAGTGAGATGGGTTATAGTTATCAAATGAAGTGTTAAATTGAGTGAGATGGGTTATAGTTATCAACAGAAGTGTTAAATTGAGTGAGATGGGTTATAGTTATCAACAGAAGTGTTAAATGAAGGGGATGGATAATAGTTATCAATAGAAATTTTAAATGGAGTGAGTTGGGTTATATTTATCAATAGAAGTGATAAATGGAGAGGATGGGTTATAGTTATCAATAGAAATGTTAAATAGAGTGACATGGGTTATATTTATCAAAAAAAGTGTTAAATAGAGTGAGATTGGTTATAGTTATGAATAGAAGTGTTAAGTGGAGAGGACGGGTTATAGTTATGAATAGAAGTGTTAAATGGAGTGAGATGGGTTATAGTTATCAATAGAAGTGTTAAATGGAGTGAGATGGGTTATAGTTGTCAAAAGAGTTGTGTTAAATGGAGGTGACAGGTTATAGTTATCAATAGAAGTGATAAATGGAGTGAGATTGGTTATAGTTATAAATAGAAGTGTTAAATGGAGTGAGATGGGCTATAGTTATGAATAGAAGTGTTAAATGGAGTGAGATGGGTTACAGTTGTCAAAAGAGTTGTGTTAAATGGAGGCGACGGATTATAGTTATGAATAGAAGTGATAAATGGAGTGAGATTGGTTATTGTTATCAATAGAAGTGTTAAATGGAGTGAGATGGGCTATAGTTATGAATAGAAGTGTTAAATGGAGTGAGATGGGTTATAGTTATGAATAGAAGTGTTAAATGGAGTGAGATGGGTTATAGTTATGAATAGAAGTGTTAAATGGAGTGAGATGGGTTATAGATATGAATAGAAGTGTTAAATGGAGAGACATGGTTATAGTTATCAAATGAAGTGTTAAATTGAGTGAGATGGGTTATAGTTATGAATAGAAGTGTTAAATGGAGTGAGATGGGTTATAGTTATGAATAGAAGTGTTAAATGGAGTGAGATGGGTTATAGTTATGAATAGAAGTGTTAAATGAAGGGGATGGATAGTAGTTATCAATAGAAATGTTAAATGGAGTGAGATGGGTTATATTTATCAATAGAAGTGTTAAATGGAGGGGATGGGTTATAGTTATCAATAGAAATGTTAAATGGAGTGAGATGGGTTATATTTATCAATAGAAGTGTCAAATGGAGTGAGATGGGTTATAGTCATGAATAGAAGTGTTAAATGGAGGAGACAGGTTATAGTTATCAATAGAAGTGTTAAATGGAGTGAGATTGGTTATAGTTATGAATAGAAGTGTTAAATGGAGTGAGATGGGTTATAATTATGAATAGAAGTATTAAATAGAGTGAGATGGGTTATAGTTGTCAAAAGAGTTGTGTTAAATTGAGGTGACAGGTTATAGTTATCAATAGAAGTGATAAATGGAGTGAGATTGGTTATAGTTATCAATAGAAGTGTTAAATGGAGTGAGATGGGCTATAGCTATCAATAGAAGTGTTAAATAGAATGAGATCAGACCTGTTTACCCATAAATTTTCCTGTCAGTATTTTAAGCAATGCCTGTCAGTATTTTCAGACCGCAGTCAGTATTTTCAGCACACAAATAGTAGATACTATCAATATACCATAATTATCATTATGTAGTATTACACGACATAATGACTATACAATATTGTGTAAATAACTCCTAGTTTACAAAGACGCTGGTATTCAGTTAATTCTGTGTTTCAAGACACAAATATGCAGTAATTGAACACCACTGACTTAAACATCCTGTTCATATTATAGTGATAAAAACCACAAAAAAATACAACATAATCAAATTTATTCTGTTGTTTACCTCCGTTACTTTCTCTAGAAATTCTGTTTTCTCAGCTTCACACATATCCATAACATTTTAATTAAAGCCAATTCTCTATTTTACATGGTTAAGGACGACTTGATATAAAACATTATGACAGACATTGTTACCACCCATCCACTTAGAAAATAATAATTTTATTTAGATAGGTGAAGGCAATCTTATTTATCTGATAAAATCTAGTATCATCTTTGTCAATATTTACTAGAATGGAAATAAGGTTCATAAATTATTTTTCATTGCTTCCGTTAACTTGTCAGCTGTACTCAATGACAAATTCATATTTGCGATCAACTCACATAGAATCACCTCAGCACGTGTTATTTGTTTTTGAAGTATGTTTTGATCACTGACTTCCTTTCCTTTCATCATTGACAAAATGTTTCTATTTCCATTCACTAATGATTTCAATTTTGTATGATTTTCCGATTCCACATGCCGTGAGCAGTCATTCCTTCCACCATGTGCACAGGAAAAGTCTAAGTTGCAAACAGTGCAATGCACAAAATGTTCTCCTTTTGACAATGGTTTAAGGCATAGCCACAGAGTAGAATAAACTGGTAGAAAATGCTGCTTTCTGTGTTAGACTTTCCATTTTCATCATCAGTTTCATGCTGAAACTTTCTTGTCAGCGGCATTTTCCTTTGTTTAAACAACCGGATGTTGAGAATGTCAAAATAAGTAATGTGGCACAAAATGCGGACGCGGATGCGGACCGAAGAGACCAATACAACGAAACGAAACAAAAACGGCTTAAAAAATTAATTTTAAAAAAGTAATAAATAAATGCAACCTCAAATCGTATTTTCAGTTCAATGACCGTATGACCGTACGGATGAGCTTTATTCCATACAAATACGGTCAAATACGGTCGGGTAAACAGGTCTGTGAGATGGGTTATAGTTATGAATAGAAGTGTTAAATGGAGGGGATGGATTATAGTTATCAATAGAAGTGTTAAATGGAGGGGATGGGTTATAGTTATCAATAGAAATGTTATTACATGGATTGAGATGGGTTATATTTATCAACAGAAGTGTTAAATGGAGTGAGATGGGTTATAGTTATGAATAGGTGTCAAATGGAGGGGACGGGTTATAGTTATCAATAGAAGTGTTAAATGGAGTGAGATTGGTTATAGTTATGAATAGAAGTGTTAAATGGAGTGAGATGGGTTATAGTTATGAATAGAAGTGTTAAATGGAGTGAGATGGGGTATAGTTATGAATAGAAGTGTTAAATGGGGTGAGATGGGTTATAGTTATCAAATGAAGTGTTAAATTGAGTGAGATGGATTATAGTTATGAATAGAAGTGTTAAATGGAGTGAGATGGGTTATAGTTATGAATAGAAGTGTTAAATGGAGTGAGATTGGTTATAGTTATCAATAGAAGTGTTAAATGGAGGGGATGTGAAATAGTTATCAATAGAAGTGTTAAATGGAGTGAGATGGGTTATAGTTATGAATAGAAGTGTTAAATGGAGTGAGATGGAATATAGTTATGAATAGAAGTGTTAAATGGAGGGGATGGGTTATAATTATCAATAGAAGTGTAAAAAGGAGTGAGATCACTTATAGTTATCAATAGAAGTGTTAAATGGAGTGAGATGGGTTATAGTTATGAATAGAAGTGTTAAATGGAGAAAGATGGGTTACAGTTATCAATAGAAGTGTTAAATGGAGTGAAATGGGTTATATTTATGAATATAAGTGTTAAATGGAGAGAGATGGGTTATAGTTATCAATAAAAGTGTTAAATGGAGGGGATGGGTTATTATGCTATAGTTATGAATAGAAGATTTAAATGTATTGAGATGGGTTATAGTTATTAATATAAGTGTTGAATGAAGTGAGATGGGTTATAGTTATCAATAAAAGTGTTTATATATGATTGTTACCAACAGACAACTGCTTTTTAAAAATTTGCCAAACAAATACATATTGGATGATGAAGTTTCTGCAGGGCTAGATAACTGTACCTGATATGCTAATATTTCTTTAAAGTTGCAATGTGAACTGGGTCATATATATAAGTGACATATAGTCTAAAATTAGACATTTATTAATACTCAATTGGTTTGAACAATATTTTTTTTGATGTACAAAAACATTTCATCCTTAAACTTGACATTTAAATCCAAGCATAGATAATGGACCAGATTTAAGATATTCAATAAATATTTTCAAGTAATGATGTGCCACATATTGGTAGAGCATAAATATTACGACAAGCACCTAGGTACGAACAATGTAACTTTCTATTATACAGGAGTCTTTGAACAAGGATGAACTGTCAATCATTTGGTTGACTCTACATTGGGCCTATGACAGTTACTTTGGAGGCATGCCAAATATGCAAGTAGGAACTCTTGTTTTGACCAATATATATATAATCCAGGTAATCCAGAATGTATTGCATGAAAAATTGACACACAAATTTAGGAAAGACACCTATTTTCTATCATAATTTCTGAATATCCTTAGAACTGTGAATCATGTAATTATATGAAAATAAAACTTAATAGAAAGGGATGAATGTATAAGATTGGTTTAGAAGTCTTAACTTAATTTAGGAAAACTTAGCATTCCTTCTGTCAAAGTGTTTTGTACATAACAATAAACAACACCATAGAGCAATGTTTTGTAAAAAAACAAACAAATGGATTTAAATTATGTTTGAAATAAATCTAATCCATTGCTTTCATGATGCCAATGTTATTGAGAGAGTAACTGTACTTAAGAACATCAAAACGATCTGTACATGGATGCTTAAATTATGATACTCATGCTATTAGAGACAAATCACTTCATTCATTTATTTGTTACACAATTACCAGGGACTGGGACTAACACATACAAATTATATTAGTCCTAGCTCTTAAGAGATAAAACAATAAATTAAAAATTTAATTTGGATTTTCAAGAAAGGGATCATTTATGAAAATTTAAAGTTTGAATCATCAAAATTATTAAAAAATAATTAATCTAAATCTGCACTGAACGAAACAAAATGATTAAGTTTAAAAAATACAAATTGGACCTCTATTGCCACAAGCAACATCAATAATCAACAATGCATGACGTAGCTCATGGGTGCACAATATGTCGATCACGATCGACCAGTCAATTGCGAAGGTAGTGTGAGTAGATTGAATAACATTAAACAAAATAGACATCATCATATATATGTTTTGCATTTTTGTGGTTTGTAGATCATTTTGGCTTGGTCATTTTATAAGTAGCTCGCATGCTGAAAAAGTGTGTGCACCCCTGATTTAGCTTAACAGTATGATTAAACATTGAATCTTGTCGAAAAACACAATAAAATATATTTACTTTTAAATTTGTATAGAATTCATCCAGAACAAGACTCATGGATCTGGTCAAGTTGGAGGTGTAGGATGTCTCATGCTCCAATGCTTCTTGGAAAGCCTCAAAGTCTGTCATCCATTCCACAGCAAAGCTGTTGCTGACAATATCAATCTGTATGGAACAAATACTTTCATCATTATTGTGTTAAATAATTACTGACATTTAGCTACAAGAACTGCTACCACCAAGAAAGAATTCAAACTGATCAATTTATACTACCCCTCACCCAAACAGACCACTACTGTACAATCCAGACTTGTAATTCGGACTTCATACTTTCATAATAAATTACCAGAATAAAAAATCTATTGTCATTTGAGTATCTTTCTGCAAGATTCATTTCCATCATACGACACAAGCAATTTCCAAAGCAATACAACTTTTAAAGGGATCAAATTTACTCTTAAAAGCAATAAATATTAAAATGATGCATTTCTATTTTTTGGTCAGTATATTTGATTTCTCTTTCTCTAGTTTTTTCCACCCCTGTATCTGGGCTGTCCATAAGGGCTGGGGACCAGGATTTACCCTGGAAACTTATGGATTAACCATAAGTTACCATGGAATCTTCCATCTCACTGATCTCCCTAAACACTTACACAGGATTGCCCCTAAGGGCTGGGGACCAGGTATTTCACTCAGAAACATATGGCTAGATTACTGGCTATATTTTGGCCATATATCTTTCATCTCAGTGTTCTCCACACACACTTCTACAGGGCTGTCCCTCAGGCTGGGGACTGAAGGAAGATGTCACTTGGCAACTTATGGCTTGACCACTGGTTACTCTAGGTCATGGAACTCCCATCACAGCCTTCTTCCTTACACAGAGCTGCCTTGGCCACGGTACAATGGGTTTAACTGGTGAATTATGGTTAAACAATGTTCAATCTTCTATTAAACACTTGTACAGGGCTGTCCCCATGGGAAGGCAACCTGGATTTTACCTGGCAATTTATGACTTAACCACTGGCCACATGGGGCTATGGATCTCAGTGTTTCCTTCCATTATACTGGACTGTCTCTTATGACTACATCCTGCCTCTTATAACTTAATCCTCCATATCAGTGTAATCTCCCAACACTTAGACAGGGTTATCCATTAGGGCTGGGAACTGTGGATTTCAACTGGCCTCTTACAATTTAACTTGCAGTAACTCTAGGTTATACATAATTCATCTCAAATGCAATTAAAAAATATGGAACTGAAAATGAAACAAAAAGAAGACATGTACAGGTTGAATATTTCGGCACTTTAGTTTTAATCAATAGTACTGCGCATGGTCAAAAAGTACTTACTGACAAATCAACAGCCCCTGCAACAACTTTTTAGACACTAATGTTATCATGTAGATTAGATGATATACATGAAAAATTTAATAATATACAACAGAATACAAACACTTTCCTGATACAGGCTCCAAGAATTATCATAACGATTCAAAATACAGAACATTTTGTAATGGCAATCAGAGTCCTTTCTTGAATTCTGGTAAAAAGATTGCTTTTGGAATGCATAGAACTCAAAATGTGCTACCTGGATTTCATTACTTTTAGGAGATCAGGTGGGAAGAATTATTATGAGCCAGAAAGGTAACTGTCATGGTTTTTGTCAAGTTGAATGGATATTTTTGACAGGTTTACGAAAGTATAAGATGAAACTCAATTCAGATTGAACATAGACAAAAATTTCAAAACATATTTATTAATTTTTAGACAAACTTCAGCACATACTTGTAATAAAACAAACCATTTCATTAGCTCTTGTGATTTATGACCAACAAAACTAAAAAGTTGAAGGTCTGCATATGAAGTCTTACTTGGGGAACTAGATCTGCTGCCACATTCAGAGTGCCCAGGAGAGACATGCAGACAATGTCTTCTTGTCCAGTCATGATATGAGAACAAGTATTTGTGAGACTGTCAAGAGAAATATGGACTGTTCCTTTACAAGTAAAAAAAATGTATCCCCTCATAAATCAAATTTAGAGGAAAGATCAGATTGATTATGGATTAGGTCAGGTCATGTCACCATCTTCCGACAGTGATGCAGACTGGATTATGTCAGGTCATGTCACCATCTTCCGACAGCGAGGCAGATCCCTCAAGAGGACATGATTGAGGATGTTATGAATCAACCAGCTGTCAAAGTATTGGTGGATAGGAATCTCTATTCTAAGAACCTTAAATAAGCCACTGTTACTCCCATCTCTATTGGGAAGGCTCTGAATGTGGCAGTGATGCCAAAAGGAAGAGCTTGAAAATAAAAGACAAAACAACAGAAATTTCAGATGGGTTGGTAAGATTAGAATTATAATATAAGCATCCTAAAGATCCATGGAGATGCCATTCCCAGGTGGTTTAAAAAATTATGGAAGAAAATCATAAAGTATGTATGTTCTTTGCCCTCTCTGCTGCTATCTTTTGTAAAAGGATGTACACCTCTTCCCACAAAGATGCCAGATGTTTTCAAAGGAACAAAATCGGGTTCCTGAAAGACATGGATATTCATGGATGTGAAAGGAGGCAGTTAACTCTCCTTTATTGTAGAAAGGACCCACACATCATCAAACTGGCCAACCCAATCCTTGATACCAAAGGAAAACTGCAGGGATGTTGGGGAAGAGAGTGACTTGATAGGAGAAGACATGACTCCAGATAGAGGACTTCCTCCCTCCTTAGACATGAGAGATTGTTCCTCAGACTTATTTCTGTGGCCTCTTCCATCATCCCCTTTTGAAAAAAATGGGCAAGAAAGAGTTTTAATTTGGAACTGACTTTGATTCTAGTTCTTTCCTTGTTTAAGACATTTAAAATGAGTCATGGTATTTTGGGGATGGATGTGTTTCTTCACT